>NCQV01059050.1:0-11950 GCA_002740545.1 Lophocereus schottii | reverse complement strand
ACAAAACCCTTGGGATATCGAATGGGGAAGTCTGCTGGACTGGTGTGTTGAGCATCATAGTCCGTGGGTTCAACAGAGGATATGGGTTCCGCAAAAAAACAAAATGGCAGCGAGATGAGTGGCTGATTGTACGTCTTTTCCGGCCGGCTGAAAGAGGAATCCGATGTGGGAGTGGGGCTAGGATTAGAGGAGAACGATGACTTCTGGCTCGAGCAAGGTAGAAACAGCTAGAGCAAATAGCAAAAAAAATAAAAAAAAAATAAATCAGATATCCTTGCTCTGAAACCATGAGAAGATGTTTGGGTGAGTGGTTGGCTCTACCGAACTAGGGAACCCTGAGTCCATATTTATGCATAGAATATTACAAGAAATATTACACATTTGATCAACCTAAGTATTTCCTCCATTAATAACCAATATTTAGCTATTGAAAAATGAATGTTGATTTTATAAAAAATGAATATTGTTTATTGATAAAATAAATATGAAACCATAAATGGGTTGCAATTCCCATGAAGTTCGAGTTCAGTTGTACAAATATAATTCGTTATTAATTTATATGAGCTATTTATTTTTTAAAAAACTTAAAAGATAAATAGGCTATTTATACATTTTCATTGGGCAATCTATAAATTACTTGTTTCCAGTTACAATATTTCTCCTATATTATTCATTTTTCAACAAAATAGCATTTCCATATTCAGTTTTCCAATTAAGAGTGTTCACTTAATCATAAAAGGTAATTTGTTTTATAAAAACATTATATAGTATTCAGATTTGTTTTATATTATTTTTTGGAAGTGATGTTTTGGCCTACTTACTCAGCACTTTCTATAAAGTATAAGCCCAGCGAACGTACTAACAGGGAAGGAGGTTGAACAATCACCAAATTAGGTCCAGCAGAGGTCTAGCGCTGTCACTAAGCCTACAATGGCCACCAAGAGTATCACGATTTTCCCTAAAAAAATTGTGGCCATCAGAATTCAAACCCTGGTGAGACGTTTGGAACTCCTACTCTCATATTGAGCTACAGCTAGGGGTGTTCATTTCTCGGTCTTAGGATCGGACCGAAGAAAAGCTTTTTTGTTTTATATGTAAAGATTACTTTATAGTCCTGTGGAATTGCAATTCTTTTACAGCTTACCTTAAGGTGTTAGGTTCAATCATTCTTCTTCATTAGCGTCGTATGTTATTTGAGAATCATTAACGTTCATATTTGGTTGCATCCAAACTGTACATTCAAAAGTTACTTTAAAAAGAGCAATATTATCTTTTAATAAATTTATAGTTATGGGATGAACTTGTTCGGGCATAGTTGATAAATAATTTAATATGTTTTTACAGTGATTTAACATGTTTTGTCTAATCCTTCTAGGAGTTAAATCAAAAGATTTTAGATAGTCTCATACTCTTTCTTGAGTATAATGTTTTAGTTCTGGTAAATTAAAACTTTGTCCTGCTAAATAGTTACCATCTCTATCTACCTTAGAGTTCGATTGTAATCTGTTTTGATATAATGCCATAGTTTAAGAGTGACACTATCGTTGTAAATACTTTGTTCAAGGTCTAGGCTCTGATGCCACATTTAATAGTGAGTCGAGTGGTTTTTATGGAAAAAGTAGTAAAACCATTGTTAGGTGATTCACACAAAGAGATCTATTAAATTTTAACAACGGTACTCGGATACTAGATTATCAAATGAAACTTTAAACTTAATGTCAGATAATCCTATTAAAACAAGATTGAATCAAAGAAATTATACCTTCAAGAGTTGGATCTGTCTTACTTCTTCACGCTCGTCTTACTCCACCCTGACGCGAGACTTACCTACTCGTTCAGACCTTCTCTTTCTCCTTGATAGTACTTTCTTTTTGATCAAAGTTGTAATAACAAAATTATAGACACAAAGTTTTGAGAAAAGATTTCTCTTTTATTTCATTGATAATTGTTCTCCTTTCCCTAAAGGGAGGAAATCAGAATATTTTTAGAGAGATATTGTACAGAGGGAAATTTCTTCTTACAATTGCTGATATCTCTATTAAAATCGGTTAACTTATTTATAGAGGAGGGGGTGCACTATGACTTAAGTGCTTACATAATAGGGAATCTTAAAAGATAACATTGTCGGGCTAAAAGATAAGTTTTGTAGATAAGACTTCACTGTTCTTGATAAGGCTGCTTCATGTTTCTTGTTATGTTGTGTCGGTCGAGATAAGAATTGATAATGTTGTGGCCTCTTCTGTCTTCACATGATAACTAGGTGAGAAAAATCTGCTTCCATGCCTTGTCTTGTTCTGCTTTATAAAGTTCAGTAAATTTGGTGCGTACAGTTGGACTGCCTAGAAATTTCTTGAGCTCCAGTGTATAGCTAAAGTCAAAAAGTTGTTCATCGATTGAGATGCTTTCAGCTCCTTCAGTAGTGACTAGAATGAGATTTTTATCAGAGTACAGAGTTTTGACTCCTTTAGTCATTAAACGCTCGCTTTGGCATTTGATGGCGAGAGCGCCTGTTGAACGTCTATAATTGATCCATCCTTTGTCAAAATGAGAAGTTTTGCAGTGTTTATTTTTCTCTGCTGCAATGGTAGGGAGTTTTGTAGTTGATCCTGTTCTTGTCACATGGGTAATTTCAACTAAATGAATGAAATGGTGAATAGAGTCTTCATCCTTTTCAGGAGAGATAGTAAAGATACGAAGGCAAATATGTCCTTGGCTGAGCTGCTTAATAGCATGTTTAAAGTTGGCTGGGAAATGTTGTAGTTCAATGAGACTGGTGCTTGAGTAAAGATAATTTAAATAGCCATAAGTCAAGAGTTCAAAAATGATATCAGGGTTGGCTCTGATGAAAGTGAGGATTCTGGGAAAAAGAGAGTCCCTTGGGTTATAGTAGAGTTTAGGTAAACCAGAGATCTTCTGGTAAGCCAAGACTGTTGTTTCATAATAGCTTTTGTAAAATGAGTCTGATGGATCAAGAGTTCCAATCCCAGTGTTTTGAATAACTGGTCTTGAAACTAATAGTTTAGCTTTTAATTGTTGCTTCTCTTTCTCTTCTTCAGAGAGGGGGTTTGAAGCATTTTTCTGATTTGGTTGGAAAGAGAGTTTAGAGAGTTCAGAGTGGACTTTAGTCAAATCCACCTTGGAAGAGTTCAAAGAGTTCAACTTAAGCTGTTCAATAGTTCGATGGAAATATGTTCTTAGTTCTCGAGCTTTTCTAAGATCAGCTCTGAGATATTCAACAATTTCTTCAATAACTTCAATTTTTTCATTAACAACTTTACAGTATTCGTTAAGATTTATAAGAATGTCTTCAAAGTTCTGGATTAGTTGGGTGCTGTCCACTTGTTCCATTGGTGCTTTGTCTTTATCCGTTGAACTCATGTTCTCTTGTTAAATAATCTGCAATAAAGTTATTCTTCCTTGCAACATGCTCATATATAGCATTAAAATGAGATAAAAATAGCTGTGATCGATGTAATTTACGCATGTGAGGTCCATTGTCTAAAGCTTGTTTTACGAATGAAGTTGCTGCTTGATTATCTGTTAATACTTTAAATGGCTTAGGAAGCAAAAAGAGTCTCCATTTAGTAATTCCTCTAATAATAGCTAAGAGCTCCTTTTCCATAATATTATAATTTTCTTCTCATTTAGGGAAAGTTCCAATGTGATAATCACAAATTTCATTTAAATCAGTCTTTAAAACTGCTGCCCATATTTTGTTAGATGCGTCTGTTTGAAGAACTAAGTTGTCTTCAGGTTCAGAAAGTTTAAGACTGGAAAGTTGTTGACATTCTTCATTTAGTTTCTTCACAATTTCAGTATGTTTTTCTGTCCAACCAAGAGTATTGTTTTTTCTGAGTAGACTTTACAAATTTTTTTTTTTCTTTGCTAAGTTTGGTATGTAAGAACTCACATAGTTTAATAGTTCTAAGAAACCTTGAATTTGTTTCTTTGTTCTCAGTTGGTCGGGATACTCCATGATTTTTTGAGAGATATGTGGTTGTAAGCTAATTCCGTTTGTTCTAACTTCAAAGCCTAAAAATTCAGTTTTTTCTTTCTCTATTACTGCTTTTTTCTCACTAAGGCAGATGCATTCCTTAATTGCTGTTTCCAAAAAGGTGTTAAGATGATTTCGATGTTCTTCAAGAGTGTCTGAACTTATTAAAATATCATCTACGTAAGCAACAAGAAAACTGTTAAGGTGCTTAAACGCATTGTCCATTCTTCGTTGAAAAATTCTTGGTGCATTTTTTAGTCCAAACTGCATAACAATCCATTCATAAAATCCTTGAGGTGTACTAAAACCTCTATATTTAATACTTGTTTTTTTCATTTTAATTTGCCAAAAGCCAGATTTGCAATCAAATTTTGAGAAGAATTTTCTGTTTTTATATGGTTAATTAGTACCTCTTTGTGGGTAAGAAATAGTTATCTGTTTTTGTAAGCTGATTTAGTTTTTTATAGTTGATAATCTTAGTCGTTCTGCTTCATTAACTACCATAAAGGCTGGGAAAGAGTATGCTCCGTTGAATGGTCTAATGAGTCCTTTTTCAAGTAGTTCTTTTATTTGTGTTAAAAATTCCTTGATATCATCTCCGAGTATAGCATTGGTTTTTCTTTGATATAAATTTCTTAGGTTAATTCTATTTTAGCTCGAGAATGTTCAGGTTTCCAAAATTATAATGGATTTTCAGAACAAATTCATTTGAGTTTTGCTAAAAGGTCATCTTTCTTGATTATATGAACTGTAAAAATAGGTTTTTGCGTTTGTATTTGAAGTGCAATTTATTCATAATCATGTCCACCACGCTTCGCGCGTACTCTGTAGGGTTGTTTTAGAGTGGGAATTTTCAAAGTGTGACCACATTTGGTAGTTAAATAAATAATATAAGAAGTTTGTGTAAACTTAGCAAACTATTTTAAGAAGTCATTTCCTAATAAAATATCATAACCAGAGTTATACTATAATACTACCGGTATAGTAAGGATTTTGTTTCCCAGAATAATGGAAACATTGTTCTAAACTAAATTTGAATTGGTAGGAATAGGATGAACACCTTTGATTCTAATTTTACGATCATTTGAGAGTTTATCCCATTTTGAAAGTAAAAAGTCATGAAAGAAAATTACTTCGGATCCTGTGTCCATCAAAGCAATAGTAGTAATGTCCAATTCTTTGACGGTAACATCTATATATGTAAGAATGGGTATTTCAAGTTGCTTCAATCTTTCAAGAATAATGGTAGTGTGTTGATGCACAAGAGTTATACGAGTAGGACCAATTTCATAGTTCGTATATTGGTTAAGGAAATTCATTCCTAAGAGTATATGATAAATTTCATTTTTGATTGAATGATCAATATAACAATCAAATTCTAATAGAGTAGAATCAGGAGTTTTCATCATTATTTTAGAGATTTGATTTAGAATTGCTTTCTGACCATTGTAGGTAACAAAGTTATATTCTGATGCTGTTGAGACTGCTATGGGTAAAGATATACAGTGGCTTTGTGGTGCTCCTGTATCTATAAGGATTTTATTAGAGATCCATGTTTGGCCATTAAAATAGTCTAACTTTACTTTGTAGGTGCTAGTTCATTTAGTTGTTAATAATGGAGGTGTAAACCTAGGTATGGTTGCTGTACTATAACTTCGTGTTAAAACAGGTTGATTGACTACTCTTATTCCTTTTTCAGTATAAGAAAGTCTACGCGCTTGATAGCTAGTTGATGCTTCATCTTCTTCAACTAATTGAAAGTTCGTTAATGCAGGTATTTTGATTTCTTACATAGGAGGAGAGATAATAGTACTGATGGTTAAAAAGATTGGATCGACAGTTATTTTTCCTATTTGTTTTACATCTTTTATTGGAAAGTTGGTAGTGGAAAAAATGTATAATCCTCTGTAATAAAAGGGTAATGCATCATTTCCTGGTTGTAATCCAATATCTATCAAGAGTTTAAATTCCAAATTTAACGTGTCTTCTATATTTTTGCTTTGCAAAGTTACCGAGTAATTCGGATAACATTCAAAAATTAATTCCTAGATGACTGCTCTGTATATTTCGAAATCTTTGATCATGTAATGATAGAATAATAGGTGAATTAATACCTTCTTTGAAGCAAGCATTTACAGCAATTTGTATTCCTTATAAATAGACATACTTAATTAGCTTCATGTCTTTAGTGGAAATTTCTGCTAAAAATGTATCAATTATCTCTTGAGTCATTAATCTTAACCGAGTATTTCCCTGTAAATGTTGAATTTTAACAGATTGTTCTGTAGTATAGGGCTTAAAATATCTTATCAGTTTTCGAGTTAGAAGATCATCTAATTTTTTCATAAAATTTCGAGGATCTTTGAGAGATAACTCAGTTGCTATAATTTTTTCATAAAGTTTTTGATTGAAAGTAATTATTCCAGTATAATTTTCATAATTTTCTTGTTCTTGTTGTTGGATAATTTCTTTTCCTTCAGTATTCATCTTCTGTATCTGAATAATTTTCTATTTCTGATGTACTTGTTTCCGCTTCTAAACTAATAGATTCATAACAACTCGAAATTGTTTCATGTATATTAGTGGTAATTGGGTAAAGTTCATCTTGAGTTTCTTCAAATTCTTCTGAAAAGAGTTTTACTATATTTACTTTTCTTTTGTTACAGTCAATAGATTTATGTCCTATTTCTCCACAATTCTGACATTAACAAGCAGTAGGTTTTTAATTTCTTTTATAATATCTATTCTGGGGGTTAAAGTTCTCTTGAGTTAAATTTTCATGTTGAAAATGTTTACTACTTTTTTGTAGTTTATTAACTGATTTTTCAGTTTTTGCTTTTTCGATCTTTGTTCTTTTAGTTGAAAATTTCTTCTTTTTAGAGAATTTTTTCTTTGGGGTTTTTCTAGGAGTAGTTTTCTTGGTATTCTGTTTTGGAGTTCTTTTTCTTTTAGGTCTAAAATTTAGATAATTTTTACAGCTTTATTGTCCTGGTTCTTTTACATCTTCACAACAAAAAGTTACTTCTTTAATATATCTTCTTCTACTTTCTTGTGACCAAAGTTCTATCATTTCTTTGTTTATTAGAGTCTGAACTGCCGCTACTGATCTGAAAATAGAAGGATGTTTTGCATATATTTCAAACTTGTCTGAAAAGNNNNTATTCCAAGGGTGAGGAAATTTATTTAGTAAAAGTTGGATATAAGGCTCTTGATTTTCCATGAAATCATAAAGCTCATAGCAATATTTTTTAAATTCACAAAAGAAACTCTTATAGTTGTATAAGTTACAAATTCTTAAATTGGTAAGTTTGTATAAAACTTCTTTTTTTCCTTCTAGTTTGTTTAATTCTGGATTTTTAATAAATTTGTATCCTTGGAATTGTCCTAATAAATATTTTTCAAAGGTCTAAACTTTGAGGACTAAAGAACGAAACTACCTTTTACACAAAAATTTAAGCATAAATACTATACAATTTTGGAAACCTGAACATCCTCGAGCTAAAATAGAATTAACCCAAGAAATTTATATCAAAGAAAAACCAATGCTATACTCGAAAGATGATATCAAGGAATTTTCAATACAAATAAAAGAACTACTTGAAAAAGGACTCATTAGACCATCCAATGGAGCATACGCTTCCCCAGCCTTTAGGGTAGTTAATGAAGCAGAACGACGAAGAGGCAAAGCCCAAATGGTTATCAACTATAAAAAACTAAATCAGTTTACAAAAACAAATAACTATTTCTTATTCAACAAAGAAGTATCAATTAACCTTGTAAAATACAGAAAATTCTTCTCAAAATTTGATTGCAAATCTGGCTTTTGACAAATTAAAATGGAAAAAACAAGTATTAAATATATAGGTTTTAGTACACCTCAAGGATTTTATGAACGGATTGTTATGCCGTTTAGACTAAAAAAATGCACCAAGAATTTTTCTATGAAGAATGGACAATGCGTTTAAACACCTTAACAGTTTTTTTGTTGTTTATGTATATGATACTTTAATAAGTTCAGATACTCTCGAAGAACATCAAAATCATCTTACCATCTTTTTGAAACAGCAATTAAGGAAGGCATCTGCCTTAGTGAGAAAAAAGCAGTGATAGAGAAAGAAAAAAAATTGAATTTTTAGGCTTTGAAGTTGGAACAAACGGAATTAGCTTACAACCACATATCTCTCGAAAAATCATGGAGTATCCCGATCAACTGAGAACAAAGAAACAAATTTAAGGTTTCTTAGGACTATTAAATTGTGCTAGTTCTTATATACCAGACTTATCAAAGAAGAAAAAAGATTTGCAAAGTCTACTCAGAAAAAACAATACTCTTAGTTGGACAGAAAAACCTACTGAAATTGTGAAGAAACTAAAAGAATAATGTCAACAACTTTCCAGACTTAGACTCCCTGAACCTGAAGACAACTTAATTCTTTAACCAAACGCATCTGACAAAACATGGGCAACAGTTTTGAAGACTAATTTAAATAAAAATTTGTGGTTATCACATTGAGATTTTTCTGAACGAGAAGAAAATTATAATACTATGGAAAAGGAGCTCTTAGCTATTATTAGAGGAATTACTAAATGAAGACTCTTTTTGCTTCCTAAGTCGTTTAAAGTATTAACAGATAATCAAGCAGCAACTTCATTCGTAAAACAAACTTTAGACAATGGACCTTACATGCGTAAATTACATCGATGATAGCTATTTTTATCGCAGTTTAATGCTGTATATGAGCATGTTGCAGGGAAGAATAACTTTATTGCAGATTATTTAATAAAAGAACATTAGTTCAACGGACAAAGACAAAGCACCAATGGAACAAGAGGATAGCACCTAGCTAATCTAGAATTTTGAAGACATTCTTATACATGTTAACGAATACTATGAAGCTGTTAACGAAAAAATTGAAGTTATTGAAGAAATTATTGAAGATCTTAGAGTTGATCTCAGAAAAGCTCGAGAACTAACAACATATTTCCATCGAACTATTGAACAGCTTAAGTTAAACTCTTTGAACTCTTACAAGGTGGATTCGACTAAAGTCCACTTGACTCTGAACTCTCATTTCGACCAAATCAGGAAAACGCTTCAAACCCTCTCTCTGAAGAAGAAAAAGAGAAGCAACAATTAAAATCTAAGCTATTACCTTCAAGACCAGTTATTCAAAACATTAGCATTTGAACTCTTGATCTATCGGACTCTTTTTACAAAAGTTATTATGAAACAACAGTGCTGGCTTACCAGAAGATCTCTGGTTTACCTGAACTCTAATATAACCCGAGGGACTCTCTTTTTCCCAGAATCCTTGCTTTCGCCAGAGCCAACCCTGATGTCATTTTTGAACTCTTCTCTTATGGCTATTTAAATTATCTTTACCCAAGCACTAGTTTCATTAAACTACAAAATTTCCCAGCCAACTTTAAACATGCTATTAAACAATTCAGCCAAGGACATATTTACCTTCGTATCTTTACTATCTCTCCTGAAAAGGATGAAGGCTCTATTTACCATTCCATTTATTTAGTTGAAATTACCCATGTCACAAGAATAGGTTCAGCTAAAAAACTCTCTACCATTGCAGCAGAGAAAAATAAACACTACAAAACTCCTCATTTTGACAAAGGATGGATCAATTATAGACGTTCAATAGGCGCTCTTGCTATCAAATGCCAAAGCGAGCATTTAGTGACTAAAAGAGCCAAAACTCTGTACTCTGATAAAAATATCATTCTAGTCACTTGTGAAGGACCTGAAAACATCTTAGTCGATGAACAACTTTTTGACTTCAGCTATGCACTAGAGCCCAAGAAATTTCTAGGCAGTCCAGCTGTACGCACAAAATTTGCTGAACTTTATAAAGCAGAACAAGACAAGACACAGAAGCAGATTTTTCTCACCTAATCATCATGTGAAGACAGAAGGGGCCACAATATTATCAACTCTTATCTCTACTGACACAACATGACAAAGAACATGAAGTAGTCTTATCAAGAATAGTGAAGTCTTATCTACAAAACTTATCTTTTAGCCAGACAATCTTATCTTTTAAGATTCTCTATTATGTAAGCACTTAGGTAATAGCGTACCCCCTCCTCTACAAATAAGTTAGCTGATTTTAGTAGAGATATCGGCAATTGTAAGAAGAAATCTCCCTCTGTACAATATCTCTCTAAAAATGTTCTGATTTCCTCCCTTTAGGGAAAGGAGAACAATTATCAATGAAATAAAAGAGAAATCTTTTCTCAAAACTTTGTGTCTATAATTTTGTTATTACAATTTTGATCAAACAGAAAGTACTATCAAGAAGAAGGAGAAGGTCTGAACGAGTAGGTAAGTCTCGCATCAGGGTGGAGTAAAACGAGTGTGAAGGAGTAAGACAGATCCTACTCTTGAAGGTATAATTTCTTTGATTCAATCTAGTATCCGAGTACCATTGTTAAAATTTGATAGATCTCTTTGTGTGAATCACCTAACTAACTCAACCAATGGTTTTACCGCTTTTTCTATAAAAATCGCTCGACTCACTATTAAATGGTATCTGAGCCTAGACCTTGAATAAAGTATTTACAACGGTAGTGTCACTCTTAAACTATGACGTTATATAAAAACAGATTATAATCGAACTCTAAGGTAGATAGAGATAGTAACTATTTAGTAAGACAAAATTTTAATTTATTAGAACTAAAACATTATATTCAAAAAAGAGTATGGGACTATCTAAGATCTTTTGATTTAACTCCTAGAAGAATTAGACAAAACGTGTTAGATCACTATAAAAACAAATTAAATTATTTATCAACTATACCCGAACGAGTTCATCCCATAACTATAAATTTATTAAAAGATAATACTACTCTTTTAGAAGTAACTTTTGAATATACAGTTTGGACGCAACCAAATATGAACATTAATAATTCTCATATAACATATAACACTGATGAAGAAGAATAATTGAACCTAACACCTTAGGGTAAGTTGCAAAAGAATTGCAATTCTGCAGGACTATAAAGTAATCTTTACATATAAAATAAGGAAGCTTTTCTTCGGTCCGGTCCTAAGACCCCGGTCCTAAGACCGAGAAATGAACACCCCTAGCCACAACTGCAAGGCTCTTGTCATCTTTAATATTAATTGTCTCTTTTTATTTTATGGAAAAAGCTTCGATCAAGGTGAGTGACCTCAGCCACAACCAACTCCTCTAGTGGATTCCCTAATACATGAAGAGCACTTGCATTGGTGAGCCATATTTTTGAATTATAAGTAGGGGTCTACACCTTCCATATCATTCTACAATCCAACTTTTTCTTTCTCTTCTACGTCAAATGGCTCATCAAATAAAATAGTACTCACGAACCCACATTTAGACATATTTAATTAGTTTCAATATTTTATTTTGTACTATTCATTAATGTGCTTGTCAAAACAAAGGAAAAGAAAGTTGTGAGCGAATTACTACAGGGAGTCGGACTGTGAGGTGAGCTGTGTGGATCACTAATGCATATGATATTTTAGACCGTAAGCCTCCCTTTTGACCATGACCCAACCAATACAGGTGTTCTAACATCGTCCACCTATAACCGCTGCCCTAAACCTAGCAAAACTGACCCGAAACCCGAAACCCTAACCGAATGACCCAGACCCATACCCTACCCGACACTCGAAATATGTTCACGCAAAAGCGGACTCGAAATCTGAATTGACCCGAACCGAACCATACCCGACCTGAAATTTTGTACAAAGTTGCATGTTTTTACATGACGAGTATATTTGACCAAAATTTGTTTGACCCGAAATTGATCCGAATCGAACCATACCCTACCCAAATCGAAGCGATCTGAAATGTCACTTAACTCGAACATGATCCGACCCGAACCCAAACCGAATGACCTATTTGCCAAGTCTACCGGCTGCTCAAACCACCGTTAATGTCGTCTCCACCCAATGGGACG
>NCQV01059042.1:19229-33206 GCA_002740545.1 Lophocereus schottii | reverse complement strand
TATATGTATGTATGTATGTATGTATGTAAAATAATAAATCATCTATTTTTCAAGTTTTTTTCTTAAAGCAATAGTTTGCAAATTTAAGTATAGTTATTAGGTGGTACAAAATATATGAAATCATTAAATTGAGATTTTTAATATATTGAATTCATTATGATTAACTTAGGAGAACCATAAATATCACATTTTGAATCAGGAAAGGCAAAATTGTAAATAAACCAGTAATGAAAAAAATTAATTAGTTAAACTCTCCTGATAACTAAATAAGAAACCAACTTGAGTGAAGTATTCTGCCTTGCTACTAGAGGTGAAGTTCGAGGTAATATTCAAAAGGTTATAAATTAGAATCAATAATTTAAGGGATCATGACAATAAAAATCAAATTATTTTTATGCATATTATAAAACCGTGTAGTAAAAAAATAACTTTTGTGTGAAAGGTCGAGGGAACCACAAGCTTATGTTCATTAGTACGTACCTTTACCCATGCCTGCTACTGACTTAAGTTTCCTTCAAGGCTAGGGGTTGGATTAATTGATGCAGGTATATAGGCGTGAAGTCAGTGTAGCAGTTATGAGGCATAACCTCAACCAATTTGCAATTGCTGCCATGCAACTGGTACGAGTGAATAGCTAACCAAGGGAAAAAAAAAAAACAGAAAAACTGGAAAAAGAGTAGCCTAAAATCATGTGATATGAGGTATCTATTCGTCTGACTATCGAAGATAGACTCATGCCTAATGTACCATCGTTCATGCAAAAATTCTTAGATACAAACGTATGTATTCTAGTATGATACACACCCTCTTATATAGCTAAGTACATGGGTATGTGCCATAATATTCTTGCATAACCTTGGCTACACGTAGGTTATGCTCCTATCCTATGGTACTTACTTAGGCTTAGACACCAGTCAATGCCCATATAGCTACATGTGATCGTGGTTGGACAATTTTAATTCTAAACTCGTGTGCTTCCCCCGGTATGATGCACATGATAACTTTAAGTTTTTGTCTGTAGCATGTGATCGTGGTTGGACAATTTTAATTCTAAACTAATGTGCTTTCCCCGGTATGATGCACATGATAACTTTTAAGTTTTTGTCTGTAGCAACAACAACAACAACTCCCAGTGTGGGTCTCGCTTTCGCGGGGTTTGGGGAGATCCAGCTGTAGGTAACCTTACCCCTACCGGTATTCTTACCCATAGAGAGGTTGTCTGTAGCAACCAAATATAAAATAATAAATAATTTAACATTTTAAGTGATACACGGAAAAATTTGCACCAAAAAAAAGTTAAAAGGGTATTATTATTGGCGCGCATTACTTGGAAATTTTGCATCGAATATTTTGGGATAATTACAATTGCCTATTAATAACTGTTTTGTGGGTCTTTAGGAATCAACCTCTTTATTGGTAGGAATACCGGTAGGGGTAAGGTTGCCTACAGCTGAATCTCCCCAGACCCCGCGAAAGCGGGACCCACACTGAGAGTTGTTGTTGTTGTTGTTGCTGTTGTTACAATTGCCTATTAAATTAGGGTGATCAGTCCAGGTAATGACAAGAACCAGACACACTACCATGAAGATGGAGTCCCTGTGAAAGTGCAACTGCCTTTCATATAACTCAATTTATTCGTCTTACTTTTATATTTTGTATCTTTAATTGTATAAACCAATTTTTGTTGACTTTTACAAGCAAGATTTCCATACATAATTAGTAAAGTAGTTGGTGATATAGATAGTTGTGGAAGCATAAATGAGGGGCATATTAGATTAAAGTATCAAGAAATGGGTAGGGGATCAAAATTTAAAGTGTAATTTGATAGTTTAAAACAATAATAGCTTTAAAAATCTTTGTCAAGGGAGATCTTAGAAAATTTAAATTTAAATAATTTATCCTTGTAAGATGAGGAATTTAATTATTTGAAAGTAAATTTAACTCTCAAGAAAGATGTCAATTTAAAAATCTTTCTGAAAATTTTTAAGAAAGGTGCATGGACTCAGAAGATTAGTTTAGATGCATTTATTAATATTCTGAAAATTTAACCAACTTTGTTTGATCACGGGCTCTTCGCATTAGAGTAGATTTTGTCATGTGAAGATCATGTTTTTTTCGTGGAAAAGGAATGGGCATGGAACGGGAAGAAATGAAAAGGAGTGTGAAGAAACAGAAAAGAATGAGAAGAAATGAAAATTTTCTTATAGGAGGGGAAATAATGGTATAAAATGGGAAGGAAAGGGAAACTCTTTTTTACAGAGAGTGAAGATGATGAGAAACAACGGGATCAAAATCTAGTGTCATTTGATTCATTTAGTACCTTGAGATATGGTTGTACTTTGGGCTAGGTTTTACCTCTCACAATGTTTTCAATCTTAAAAGAGGTTCTTTGCTTTTTCCATTGCTGGTTTTGATAGAAGGGGATGGTGAGGAGGAAGTACCCATAGTTTGTTGGATGTTGAAGGCCCAATCACCAGCACAGGAGAAAGTATCTGTGGACAAGTGGAAAATTGTCAATAACCATATTCATAATTAGGTTTGTTGAAATTTGATTAGTGGTAAAGAATTCTTGTACGTGCTCGTTAGAAAATTCTAAGGATGTTTATGTGTGATTTAAGCACCTTTTTGGTCGCATCAAATAACTATTACAAACATTCCTTTCCTTAAGAATTAACAAGTACTCCGTATCTTTTTTTTAAAAAAAAATTGGAATAATTGAAATTTTGTTCATATAGAATTAAAAAAGACAAGAAATCACAGCCGTCTTAACCTTCATAAAGACACCCATTAAGTTTTCTTTTCTGTTTTTTTTTTAATAACAGAAGTTTAATTTGTGCTGAATTAAAAAAGATCCAGAAAAAAATTTCAATGCGAAATATCAAATCACTTATTTTAAATCAAATGACTAAGTAGAAGTCTAACTTGACAAGTGATTTTCCTCATTACATTGACAATCAATCTTCCTCATTGACTATGAAGTTCATACCACAACCCACCTCTCCTAAAAGGAGTTTTTGGCATTAAAATCACAACCGCTGCCCATTGCACCATAAATGGTTCTGTTGGAATCAACTTGGTGTTTTTTTTTAAAAAAAAAATTTTAGTTTTGTTTTTATTTTTTTAAAAAACGTGCAAAGTCTTAATTGTGAAGGTTTTTAGGATATTTTTGCTAAGAGGTCTATAACTTAAAACTTTTTTTTTCTTAAAATCAAATTAAAGTCAGTGCATATTTGGATTATTATCCCAATGTTGTAACTGATGACATGAGCTTAAGTAAGTTAACACTATGGCCAATAAATGGGGTGGGATTGTCCAATCTGCATCTTGAGTTCTATTTTGACATAACAGGTTAGTAGTGAAGCTTACCCATGACACCTATCCTCCCTCCTACCACCCACTATTTTGCCTTAAATATGCCCCTCTTGACAACCTCCACATTTATGCCATGAATGAAGAAACTTCCCCTTCTAAGGTTTTCCAAATTGGTTGATTTGATGTTCCCTTAGACATTTGTTTCAATGCCACAATCCCCCACTTTGCCAAATTTTATTGGACAGCTGAGCTTAAACTTGGAAAAACAGACCTGAAATTCAGATCTTATACTAAACCATTCTAATTTGTCTAATTGGAGCTCCGAAATAGAATAAACGAATAATTTAAGTTTGATTGAAAATTAAATAAACACGAAGTGTTCATCTCTTCAAAGCTATAGTAAAATTAAGTAATGATATCTCACCTAGGACTTGTGATGGACATTACCTAGAGGTGAAAATGGTAAGTGACCATAAAGTTTTGCATTTACTCTTGAGGCACCGTGGCTGATCTATAGCAGATGCATTTGTTACTGTTTGGTCCTGAACATTAGAGTTAGAACACTGTTTCAGTTTGATATCTCAATTTTGCCTAGCATTTGGATGTAAACCACACTTTACTTGGGCCAGGGCCGCCAGGCAAAGCAGAAGGACTTCCAGGTGTCTTTCATATTCATTCCAAGGAAGGATTGAGAATAAGAAGGTCCACATCAAATACTTGCCTAATGGTATCTTTGATTATTATGGTCCTCGAACACATGAATTTATTTGCCATCACAATTAGAAGGAATTGTTAACAGGGGCGGAACTGTGCTATGAGTTGGAGTGTCTGTGGATATCATAGACACCCCTAGCCAAAAAAGTCTAATGAGTTATACTTTGAAAAGGGTTAAATTGATATATATTAATACTCCTAAAATGGGTAGTTTAATAGATAGACACCGCTATTCTATATGTGTAGAACCGCCAACTCTTTTTTTTGAAAAAAAATATATCAGTTATATTTGGGACCGAAAATGGGGAGAGGGACGGCGGTAAGAAAAAAAAAAGTCGAGGCAGCATGTAATATGAGAAGAATTATATTATTTTAGACACTTTTTTAAGATCTTATAGCCCTGTGAGAGTATTTTGACTAAGACGGTTGACTAACAATTGATCGCCAAATAGCGCTATAATGTTATCGGATCAAAATTTAGATATAGCAGACAATAATACATGAGTAACATGAGAGGTCCAAAAACCAAAGAGTCATTGAAAAAAATATTTCCTTCCATACTGTGCCTAAATCTACCGGCGAGATCTAGTAGATCCACTTAAAACCCAAGTTCTGGGAGTGCATTTATAGGAGATGGGCTCGAAAATGATTTTTGCCAGGTCACATCACAATTCAAAATAACCCTTGTCAAAAATACCACGTTACTTTTGCCCAACAAATTCTAGAGAAAAGCCAAAAAAAAATGGAGAAAGAAAGTTAAATAATCATCCACATAAAAGCGTGCCTATAATAGGACCCAAATCAAGGGATCATATTCTGGACAACTCATTTCGAATTTGGCAAGGTCTTGTGACCAGTAAGCTACTCCACATTACCCGCCTTAGAATTTGCAAATGAAATGAGAAAAACTCATGATTTAGTTAAACAAACTCAGCCATTAATTAGACAAGGCCTTGAATTTAAGAATTTTGTTTTTAGGTACAATCATCTTACATAAGAGACGTACAAAACAACGGGCAGCGATAGTCAGATCCAATAAGCTCATCGCGCTAGAAATTAGTTTCATGGGGATAACATGCTAAGGCCGTTAAATCCCATTTGATAATAGAATTTAACAAGCAACAGTGTTATTGTTCGAGGGCACGGGCGTAGCAGTAGGCTCATCTTATCATCTAACACCTGCATCTTACCAACCTAGACAATGGGCGGATTTACTTTGTGCAGACAAGCCGTCCACCTCTAGAGCGTTTAGTTGAACATAGAGAAAAATTCAACAAAGATTAAGCAACTGCCCATGCAATTTAGCCACATCGATAAATCATTATACCTTGACGAGGTAGGATTAAAATCTTGGCTTCGCCATTGACCTGGATCTCATACAGTGAACGCTGGTCCAAAGAAGATAAGAAAGGGATGGGAAATCAGAGGAACCACCAAAGATAACACAACACAACACAGAAACAAGAAAATTAAAGGGTGGGCAGGAAAATCAGCAATAAATACTCTCAACGTTACAGGAGACCTACCACCAACACTGCAGAGGGGCAAACAAGCAAATTTCCTCAAGACCCAAGGGCAAATCCACAACCCTTTACCTATATTAACTCCCTCCCTCTCCAACCTCACCATCTCATTCCCAAAGTGCCCTCCACCATTCACAAGAGAGCACCCCAAGGGGGAAAAAAAAAATGTCTTTGGTCACAGACGACATCAGAGCCAAGGCAACAGAACTGCACCATGGAAATGACATATGCATAGCTCAATTCCAAAGGTTGTTGAAGGAAGTAGGGCTGCCCAATGGGCTTCTCCCACTACGAGATGTGGAGGAGTGTGGGTATGTGGAGGAGACAGGCTTTGTGTGGATGAAACAAAAGAAGGAAATCAAGCACAAGTTTGAGAAGATAGGGAGGCAGGTGATCTATGCCTCTGAGGTCACTGCCTATGTTGAGCGTTGTAAGATAAAGAAGTTAACTGGGGTCAAGGCTAAGGAGCTCTTGGTCTGGCTTTCCCTCACTGAGATCTCGGTGGACAGCCCAGAGAGCGACACGATCGTCTTCAAGAGCTCCACTGGACTCTCCCGGTCGTTCCCCACCGATGCCTTCGTGATTGAGGAGGCCCCAGTGAAGGAGAAGATTCAAGCTGAAGGTGGTGCAAGGGGAGTTGAGGTGGCTAATGTGGTCAGGGAGGTTTAGCTGCTGTCAAGTGGTTGGCTGAACAGAGTGGCCACATAGGAGAATGTGTCAGAAAACACACACCAACATAGCAGCCGCAAGTGATGAACTTCTAGCCTAAGATATCATGGAAATAATATTTGGGAAGCTGTTTAGAATACAATTACCATAGTATCTCTCTCTTTCGTACTAATTCTGCTAAGCTTTATGCTCTCTTTTAATCGTAATGTACACTTTCAGATTGAGAAGTATCATCAATGGATTATAAAAAGCCTAGTTTTATAATATTTGTTACATCATGAAACATCATATATCTATGCCACTTGTCAATAGGAGGTCCATGGTCAACTACAGAAGTTAGACAAACCCCGTCCCCCTAATGGAAAATATGGAACAATCAATGGGTTTGAGTCATATGTAACTCAATTTAGCACACCCCCCCCCCTAAAAAAAGGAGGAATAAGAAGTGATTTTAACAAAATTGTCCAGAAAGGAAGGTCGTATACGAAACAACTAATAAGTAATAACTAATAGTGATCTTCCATTAGCACGTAGGCTTAATTTGGGCCTACAACAAATGGTCAATTAGTAGCAGCTTGGCTCTGCAGATGACTCCAAAGCGAAATGGGGATCCCTCAACAACCCCCCCGGGACCCGGGGGGGTTAGTGTTCTGTTAGTGGCCACCAGTAGATGCGGCAGAGTTCATACAAAAAGTAATTGCCAAATAAAGTCTTCAACAACAGAATGCATTCATGCATTGCTTTTCAGTTAACGTAAAGCAAAAAAGCAGATACATATCTATGTGCTGTGGTTTTCAACTATGCTGGCCTTTTTGCTATCATAAATTCTGGCAAAGTAAAGAAAGCCTCCTAGCAAGAAATGCACAAATACAGCCATCACCGATCTGGGGTCTATAAATGCAACCACCATCCACCAAGTGGAACACACAAGAAGTTACTAAATTTGCAACCACACTCTACCGTACCACTCTATATTTTCTTTTCCTTGGGATTGATATGGACTATAGATATTACCATAACATATGGCTACCTGAGATTTGGACGCGTTAAATTAGGCTGGAAATCTACAAAAATCGTCCAAAATAGGTGAGTCCCAATTCTTGGACTCGTGTCCTCGTCAGAAAACTTATACTTGAGTCCATGTAGATAGCGAGAATGCTATGTGGCTATGGGCATAAACCATGCAAAATTTTAATGCCTGCTTCAAGGATGCCGGCAGATGGGGCTTGATCTAGTCCTCCCAAAGGTTAGCTCACTAAACAAGTTCAAAAGTTGTTGAACTAGTGTTGCTTCCTATGCAGGGGCCAAAACTCAATAGACATTGTAGAGATATATTAGACATATATCAAGATATTAGCTGGCAGTGTAAACATCTTGTTCTAGATAAAGTAATAGCTAGCTGCTGTATATATATATCACCATCACCAACATTATATGGATATACAATACAAGAAATTTCTTCTGCCTCTCTCTCTCTCTCTCTCTCTCTCTCTATCTCTATCTCTTCCCTTCTAGATGGTGTCAGAGCGCCATAGGCGTTGAAATCCTGGGAATGAAGCTCGAAAAATTCTTCTTCATTTCTTTTCGTTGATTCATTGTTTTTGTTCAATTTACTGGAAAAAAGGCAACAAACACCAGTCTGATACAACAATTCGATCTGTTCTCGTCGCTCTTGATCAATCTTGCTGATCGTTCGAAGCCTTAAATTTATTTTTTTTTGGGAATAAGGTTCTTGATTTGAATATCAATGGCAAGCGAAATCAAGTAGTGAGAAGCACTTACAGCGTTTCAAACGCAGATAATCCAGGAATGATCCTAACTAACAAGCAATTCAATGGAGCAAACTATGTCAATTGGAGCAATGCTGCTCGAATGGGTTTAGGTGCAACGCTCAAACTAGGTTTTGTGGATGGCACCATACCTAAACCAAATGAAACCTCGCCTGATCTGCAGAATTGGCTGACTTGCGATTATATGGTAAGGTGCTGGCTGTTAAATTCATGAGCACCTGAAATTTCTGAATGTTTTATGTATGTGAAATCTGCAAAAGAACTTTGGGACGAGCTAGCAGAGAGATTTGGTGAGGCAAACGGCCCACTGATATATCGGCTGCATAGAGAGTTGGCCTTACTGATGCAGGATAATGATCAAGTTTCTGAATATTTTTCAAAAATGAAGAAGATCTCGGATGAACTTCAAAATCTTGATGGTGTACCACAATGCATGTGTGGTATTATGAGTAAGTGTACTTGCGAGCTTGGAAAGAAATTACAAGAAAGGGATGCAAGAAATAAGTTGATCCAATTCTTGATGGGGCTTAATTCAAGGCATAATGTTTTAAGAAACCAGAGATTGGCCATGGAACCATTGCCTACCTTGAACAGGGCATACTATTTGATCCAGCAAGCCGAGAAACAAAGGCAAGTGTCAGATGCTATGAGTGTAAAATTTGAAGCTGAAACGTGTGCTGTGCAGAAATAAGACTACAATCCTATCAAGGACTTTAAACGAGGCAAGATTGACAAAGGAGATAAATACTGCACTCATTGCAAAATTAAAGGACATTCCACTGATGTGTGCTTCAAGATACATGGGTATCCTGAATGGTACAAGCAAAAATATGGAGCCAAATTGGCTGCCCAAGCATCAACACAGGACATTATCAATTTCGAAACTCCATAGCACGTGGGTGAAAATCAGGAGAATGTGCAGCCAAATCTGGACAGTTTGCCAGGAAGTTTTAAAGGCTCTCAAAAGTCAGCAGGTCTTTACAAGTTCAGGTGATTCTTCAAACAGCTCGTTTACATGTAATGTGTTTGTGAGATCATCATGTACAGCATCAATAAATAGTGTAATGCTGAATAGTGTGAGTTGGATAGTAGACACAGGAGCTTCTGATCACATGACACCCCATGCTCATTTGTTCACTTCAATGAGAAGGTCAGGAAAGTCCATTGTCATAAGTTTTCCTGATGGACATACAAAGAGAGTCAATTATGTTGGGGACATAGTGATCAACAGTGAACTTGAACTCAAGGATGTATTATATGTTCCAGAGTTTAAACACAGTTTGCTATCAGTGAGTAAACTCTTGAATGACCATAAGATAGCTGCATATTTCTCAGCACATGGGTTCTTGTTGCAGGACCCTATTTCTAAGAAGAATCTGGCTAAAGGAAGACAGGTAGGAGGATTATACAAGCTTGAAGCTAATCAAGCCAAAGGGTATCAAGTTCAGCAAGACATCAAGGAAAGGTCACAAGACAATTGTGTTGCTCAAGGAAACCAACCAAAGCAGTCCAAGGATGAAGATTACTTGATATGGCATGCTAGATTAGGACATAGTTCTATGACAAAGCTAGCACACATTACATGTATTAGTGAACATGTGAATAAGGAAGATATTCCCTGTGAGGCATGTATTCTTGCAAAGTTTCATAGGCAACCAGTCTCAGTGAGTAAATCAATGGAATTTGAATTAGTACACATGGATTTATGGGGTCCATACAAAGTGTCTGATCTCACAGGAGCCAATTATTTCCTAACAATGGTAGATGATCACACTAGATGCACATGGGTTTATCTTTTGCAAAACAAAATGCAAGTGCCCACTCATGTTCAAAACTTTATTGCATATGTGCAAAATCAGTTCAAAGGGAAAATTAAGTGTATTAGAAGTGATAATGGGACAGAGTTTTTTCAAAATTTTTGCTCAAAATTATTCAAACAACATGGAATTGAGCATCAAAGAAGTGTGCCTAAGACACCTCAATAAAATGGGAGGGTAGAAAGGAAGCATAGGCACCTTGTTGAGACAGCAAGAGCCATGAGAATTTATGCCAATTTGCCCTTCAAATTCTGGGGAGTTTGCATCTTAGCTGCAACCTACATTATAAACAGGTTACCATCTGCTGTCCTGAATTGGAAGACACCATATGAAAGGCTGTTTCACTGTGTACCTGATTTGAAGAATTTAAAGGTCATTGGATGTCTCTGTTATGCCTTAGACTTAAATCAAACAAATAAGTCTGGAGCCAAGGCAAGAAGATGCATGTTCATTGGGTATCCACAAGGTCAGAAAGCATACATATTATATGACTTGGAAACCTACAAAATATTTGTAAGTAGGGATGTTAAGTTCATAGAGCACGTCCTACCATACAAGCAAAACAGCAACCAAGACTTATCACATGCACTGAGGTTGTTTCCTGCAGTTCAAATGGTAAAAATGGTACCTGAAGACAATGACAGTCCTGACATACCTCAGGAAATAAATCATGACAGGACAGGGTTTGGCAATACACAAGCACTCACACTACAGAAAGAAAGATCAGATGCACCAAGTCCCTCACCTGCAGTACCAGAAGACCCAGCAGTACCTCAAGTATTGACTGAGAAGCCTGTAACTGTGCCAGTAAGAAGAAGCAGTCGAGAATCTCAACCACCAAAATGGTTGCAAGATTTTACTTGCAATAACATTACTATGGAATCTTCAATAAAGGAAATTAATTATCCTCTCTTCAAGCCTGAAGATTTCCAGGACTTAAAGCATGAATACAAGGTCTCCCTCTTCAATGTTCTTTCCATACCTGAACCTACAAGCTATAGCCAGGCCAAAGACAACCCAAGTTGGGTAGAGGCCATGAACAAAGAAATAGCAGCCCTGGAAGCAAATGATACATGGGAGTTGACTGATCTTCCAAAGGGAAAAAGGGCAATAAGTTCAAAATGGATCTTCAAAATCAATTTAGGCCAGATGGGACCACTGAAAGATACAAAGCTAGGTTTGTGGTGAGAGGATTTGATCAAGTCAAAGACACGGACTTTAAGCACACTTTTTCCCCAGTTGCAAAACTGTCTACAGTGAGAATCCTTATTGCATTAGCCACACAAAAGGAATGGCCATTGCATCAATTAGATATAAACAATGCATTCCTTCATGGTTTTCCAGATGAAGAAGTTTACATCATGCCCCCAAAAGGTTACTCACAAGCTGCTGGTAAAGTATGCAAGCTGAAAAGATCATTATATGGACTTAAGCAAGCATCAAGGCAATGAACAAGGAATTCACCAAGTTTCTGGTGCAGCAGGGCTTTCAACAGTCCAAAAGAGATTACTCTCTATTTACTCGAGGCAAGGATGATTCATTCATTGCATTATTAGTGTATGTAGATTATCACTAGAAATGACACTAATGGCATCATACAGCTCAAGCAGGCCTAGATAAAGCATTCACCATCAAAGACTTAGGGGAATTGACATATTTTCTGGGCATCGAAGTTTTAAGATCAGCTGAAGGTACCATTTTACAGCAAAGAAAGTATGCAATAGACATACTTACGTACATGGGACTCACTGCATGTAAGCCTACATCATGCCCCCTTCCAACAAACTTAAAGCTTTCCACTGACTCGAGATAGCCACTCACAAATCCAGAATCCTATGGAAAACTTATTGGGAAGCTCCTTTACCTCAACATAACAAGACCTGATATGTCATATGCCATTCAACACCTCAGCCAATTTCTGAGTTGTCCTAGGGAACCTCACATGCAAGCTGCCATCTACCTACTTAAGTTCTTGAAGGGCACAATTAACACTGGTCTCTTATACCCCATTAAGTCTCACCTCAATGTACAGGCATACACTGATGCAGACTGGGGCAGACGTGTGCACAGCAGAAAATCCATAACTGGATACTGCATCTTTTTGGGAAACTCTCTTGTTTCCTGGAAAACAAAGAAACAAAAAACCACATCCAAATCCTCTGCTGAGTCAAAGTATCGTGCTATGTCTGACACCACAGCTAAATTGGTGTGGATAGCTGGTATTTTAACAGATTTACAGGTTCATGTTTCACTTCCTGTAACACTGCATTGTGATAACAAAGCTGCTCAATACATTGCTGCCAATCCCGTGTTCCACAACAGAACAAAGCATATTGACATCGATTGTCATTACATTCAAGACAAAATAACAGAAGGCTTCATGCAAACTTCTCACATCAACTCCAGATTACAACTGGCAGATATCATGACTAAGCCTTTACCAGCAACACATCACAATCAGCTCAGTCTCAAGTTAGGACTTGTATTTCCACCAAGTCCAACTTGAGGGCGGGGTGTAGAGATATATTAGACATATATCAAGATATTAGCTGGCAGTGTAAACATCTTGTTCTAGATAAAGTAATAGCTAGCTGCTGTATATATATATATATATATATATATATATATCGCCATCACCAACATTATATGGATATACAATACAAGAAACTTCTTCTGCTACTATCTCTCTCTATCTCTATCTCTATCTCTCGTAACAACTTTATATCCCATCTGTTTGACAATATGCTACGCATTTCAACTAGGTTTCAGACTGTTTGCTCTCCCAGTATGACCATAAAGCCCACACAAGAGCTGAATGAACCTCCAAAACAAGTTTCTGAATAAGGATACTTACAGCCAAATTTAGCATACACACAAACACATCTGCCAACAGGGCAATGTGCCTGCACGAGGCAGATCTCCACCCCCTTCCCTGATAGGAGGTAGTCCAACGTACAGACAAGGAACTGGAGATTCTTATTCGACAAAGTAAACTTTACAGGATGTACCTTGGAGCCGTATTCATTGATGCGGAGTACCACACCCTAGACACCCAGAGTCCAACAACCAAAAGCATCACTAGGTATGAACCGACCCAAGTAGCATGGGGCATGGCACAGGACTTTCGTTTTATTACATCATAATGTGATGATATCAACCAATACTCCACAATCAGAACATGTGACACCTGAGCTCCAAAGATTTACAAATTGAAGATTCAATATCCCGTATATAAACGTCAATATTGGGGTAGTCAGACAGAACCACCGCCGTATGTCAAAGCCTGGGAGGGAAGTTTTTATCTAGCCAGATAGGCCAATATGAGACAGCTCTATTCTGCTCAAGCACTATGTGCAAAAATTTTCTGCTTTGTCCACGTTAAATCATGGAGATATTAAACAGAATGAGAATGACTATGATATAAAATTGGAGTGAACATGAGGATCTTACTTACAAATTGATTGGACAGGCTGATTCTCCGGGCAAATTTTCTCGTCTCTTCAACAATCCGAAGCCTGCAACATTGCAGGTTTAATACATCATCAGTAGTATGTTAACATGAACAAGAGTAACATGTGAATTCTAATACGGTTTGTTGCATGAGCAATCACAATGGATTATCATCTTATAAAAGGTACGAAAGAAGAAAAAACCATGGTTGCCCCTCCCCTTCTTCTGCCAAGAAAAGAAGGCTGCACAATTATGCCAAATGAAGATGGGAATTGAATCGTCCAGCTTCTTTTCTTGCCATGGAAGCTCTGTATAGATTTTCCATGAATAAGCAAGATGGCTATTAGCCACTTGATTTGGAGAACGAAGCAAAATCTTGCGAGAGATACAAAATATGTCAGGGCCAGGGGCCCATGCAAGCAGACCATTGAAAAAGAAATAGGTCTCACAGAAGTAGCATATAAGGCAGTCTCATTTTAGAATTAGAACTCGACTGGCAACACTCCACTCACTCACTCAGTGCTCACAAGTGAGCTGGACAAGAACAGGCTTGGCTTTGGTTGAGCTAGGCTTTGTATCTCCTCCTTTAGGGCCTATTTCAACCAACCTCACATGGCAGAGTCCACTTCAATGAAAACAAGCGGTTGGAAATAAGGGAAGACCCAAGGATTTTTAACTCCCACAAACATGAGAATCAGGAAA
>NCQV01059039.1:0-14537 GCA_002740545.1 Lophocereus schottii | reverse complement strand
CCTTGAGGGATCTCCATCACAACATTTTCCAACAATTCCTCAAAGGATCACCCAAAAAAGGAAAACTAACCTATTAACACTAATTAATCTAACAATAAGCAATAAAAGTTAGGAAAGAGAAAGTTGTGCGCACAAATCAATTTCATTTAGTGATGGATTTTTCATGATCAATGCTCTTCCTTTCAACAATCAATCACCATTTTTACACTAATAAAGCCCAATTTTAATTTCTATTAATGATTATTGAACCTTGAACTGCCAAACTCATAGCTAAAATGAGGAAGATGAGGATTCTAAAAAGGGACTGTAAAAGAAAGTATGATTAAGTTATGAAGATTAGATTAAGGGTTCAAATCCATTGGGTTTGATCCAATAATCTCTCTATAAACCCTAACTTATCAAACCCCATGGTTTGGGAGTGAGATTGAAAGCTCAAAAATAGAAAATTATGAGGAATTTAGGAGAGAGAAAGTGAGATTGGATGCTATTAAGAGAAAAATATCTAGAAAATGCCAGAATTCAATCAAAGATTCACTTTCATTAATGGAGATCAAGGGTCTACAATAGCTCACTAGAGAGAGAAAAATTGTTGTTCAAAAGATGAAACCGTAAAAATAAGATCTACCCCCCTTTTCATTAGCCTAATAGTAGTTTGATACAAAGCAGTTCCATACTTTGGCACAGGAGTGCCATGTGGCACAGCTTACTCGTACCAAAGTACTGCCTTCTTGCTTTATCAAGCTTCTATTCGTGCACTGAAAGATAGGGGTACATGGGTGTGCCATTTCTCTGACCCCTTTTTTTATTGCTCTTTTCTTGTACCAGCATGGTCTAGACTCCCTCGGCACCCCTACATTGTTTTTTGGCACATTCCTATCTTTTAACCTTCTAAGTGGGTCAAAAATTGCTCCTATTTGGAACTTCTTCAATTCCAATCCTACAAGACCCAAAACACTAATACATTTCCAAATTAATAGTCATTTGTACATGAAACACTTCCATTTTGTATGGACTAAATACTTCTCTGAACTTCCTATACTTCGCTTCTCTGACATATTGGGTAGTATATGGTTTTTAAATCTAGGGGTCAATTGGAACTAGTCTCTCTATAATTTTACAATTTAGGAGTAAAGCTATTGCATCATATCCCCCATGCTTAGGCATTGGATTTGGATTTGGATTAATAGTCATTTGCTAGCTAAAATCAAGTGCAAGAGATGTCAAAATTGTATCAGTTAGGAATCGAAACAAATACTTATACGCTTAGATTTTACTTGTCCTCAACTAAAACAGGAGGAACACATCTTCTCGTAGGTGCAACAATTACATTTAGTATATTCAACAAACCTTTTAAACCTCTTGGTCCCCCAAGTAGACGGGTGTGGTCTCGTGAAGGACCTATTAAAGACAAACCCACAAAGTCTTTGAAGAAAAAGAAGAAAAGAGAAAGAAAAAATCAAAAATCTTCTTCGTTTTTTGCAAATTTTCACAAAGCAAAATCCATGGGGTAATCAAGCACTGCTCAAATCAAGAACTTATCATAATGACAAAGAGACACATAGCACCACAATTACAATCGTTTAATTACATCAACCCTTTTCAATGATGAGCAAACAATGGTTAGCTCACTTTAGGTTATGTGAAGCTATCTTCTCAAATGTTTGAAAAGATGATATGTTTCCACTCATGTTCAATCCAAAAGATGCACTATACCATAAGTTTGACCTAGCTCTCATTTTCCACCACTAGAATACACATGCAATTTGATGAACAAGAGGACTTTATGGTTTGTAACAAGGATCGGCTTAAGGGTTGGGAAATGGACAAATGTTTTGGGAAATGTGAAGCTAATTAGCCAAAACTAAGGAGCTACCACACCTCCTACCATCAAACACAATCCCTCATTTCAATACACAAAGCACATAACCCTTCCAAAATATAAAGTGACGATTTGAGTAAGCTAAACACAAGGTGAAACTTCTATGTCAAGACTTTAATTCCATTTGTTCTCTTATTTTGTTAATTTTTTATTTCTGTTCTTTTGAATTTTTATAGTTTTTTTTATTTTTTTTCTTTTTTTCCAAACCTAAAACACGCAGCATGAAGGTTTTGCACTCAATTAATTCCTTCTCAATTTGCAATGAGCTTAAGTCAACCTTTACACATTATTCTTTCTATATTTATATCATACATCGAGAAATGATCTCCCCCACATCATCCCTTAACCGTCCTTTAAAGTGTACTCCTTAATCTCGGCTTAGGTAAGAACATTGTTTTAGGCTAAGGATTAAAAGAGTGGCTCACAAAATGAATAGTGATAATTTTAACTCAAAAGGTTTGTAAGGGATAAAATTATGCTCATAGGAAGACCTTTTGTCTAACGCAGCTTCATACTTGCAGAAAAAAATACCCATTTTCTCCCATCATTCATGCAAATGCACTATATGGTTTCAAAGGTAGTTAAGGGAAGTTCTAGATAGTGGCAACTTTGAATGAGCCTCTCATGAAAGAAAGCATGCAGCCATAAGTAATGAAGTGATCCAATTAGGCTCAAAATGTCATGCGTGCACATGCCATGCTTACTCTCATCTATTAAGTCAAAACAAGACATGGGTTACAAAAAAATATGGAAGTAATATCTATCATATGCACTCTAATTACATGTCCTTAGAATGCAAGTCACAAGATATCATTATCAACCAAAGTTGCAGATTTTCCCCCCAAAACTAACAGTTTACAAGAAAAATTAGAAAATCTTTTCGAGTTTTCGAGAAAGTTATTCTCTTTCTTTTCTTTTTCAAAAAATTTAGAGGAATGGCCTCATCACCCCCATACCTAAAATGCATAATGTCCTCATTGTGGGGATAAGAGTCCTCAAAAGAGTGAAAAGAAAAGGAAAAGGAAAAAAAAAGAAGTATGTTGTATGCACAAATGCGAGAAAGAAAAATACGTTGAAAAAAATGAAGCACACAAGATCACCAAGTATCAATGCATATTTACAATACAAATGCAATACCTATCCTAATACAAATATATACATTGTCTATGCTCCTACGAGCCCATTATTAATGCATCAAAGTCTATAACTCATGAAATCCACACTCACAACTAGAACACACAAGTTCCTTGAGACTATGACCAATCACAACCCAAGTTCATCTCAAATGACCTCTTCAGCACCACAGTATCACAACATAGGAGAGCAAGGGGTAGGGGATAAGGAGATGCACATAAGAAAGCCATCTACCCTGTATGAGATACCCCTAATCAATATTCACATACAATTTCCCCCTCCAAATATGTAAATATGTTACAAAGAATAAGGGAGGATTGATCATTGGGCCCTCTCGGGCTCGGTTAGTGGTCACAAGTGCAGAGGAAAAGGCAAGAATGATGATGAATTCTCTTGATCATCCATGAAAGTGGGATGCTGCTAGCTGATAACTGCTGAAAATGTGCCTTATTTTAGAGTCATTTGCTAGCATTTCTTAAGGGATCGAGTGTTGAGTGGTTGATTTATGCCCCTATTTATGTTTTATGCTTAGGTATGCTTTTCTGATGTGTTACTGTAGGTCTTAAGACCTTTTACCCGACATTGATCCTCAAATGGATGTAACTTGACTCACTGCGGAGGTACTCCCAGGCCATGTACACATGTGAAGAAGAAGAAACAAAGAATTTTATACTAGAGTACACTACGGTCAAACTGTGGTGAGCACTATGGACCATGGTGGACTGAAAACTACATAACTTTTCATCTTCCTTTGATTATGTGGTCGAGATTGCTCAAGTTCCTCTATTTTAAGGACTTCCTCGGCTGTTTGAAAAAGTCATCACCACCCATTTTGTCTTTCAGCTCACTCAAAAAGTTTATATATTCTAATCATTTTGGAGTAGTAGAAAAATCAAGTGAAGGAACTTGCAAGTGAAGGCTAGAAGCTTAAAAGATTGCTTGAAATGATCTCCATTGTTGTTAAGCATACTTCTCTCCTTACTTCTTGATCTCCTTTTTCATTTATACTAGTCACATGAATGTCCAGTTTGAATATTTTGGTCTAGTAAAATTATGAATGAGTAGTCTTTTTAGTTTAGGAATTTCCTAGCCAAATAATGATGTTGGATTCCTAATTATAAAATCTTTTGCTTGATCTTATTTGATTTAACTCAACCTATCTTGTGTTTTGATTGAATGTAGTGATTTTGGTCAATTTACTTACATATGTTTAGATAGTTGGATGAAAGACAGAAGACTCTTGCTACTAGATCAGCAAGACTAGACTTAACTTTGTGGTCCCGGAGAGATGATCTCATGTTGAGAGAAAAAATTGATAAATCAAGATCTTAAACTTGGACTTAAATAAAAACCTTTGAAAGAATGGTTTTTAGATTAGTTTATGTAATTCAGTTAATTTCGAAAGAAAAGATTGAATTTTTTTCACTTGTCATCCTTTGAATCAACCAAATTTGAGAAGAACACCTATTTAATTCAAGGATCTGACTCATTATAAGGCAAAACAAATCCCTAGATGTCTTTTATTGATTGATTTCTTAATTTTACGATATAGAGATTCAGTATTTTAGATGAACAATCTACTTGATTACTCAATCCACTTAGCATTTTAGTAGGGCAGAACTTGATAAATTGCATTGGTCTCTGTGGGATGATATTTAATCTTTACTACTATACCCGTGCACTTGCTTGTGAGTCAAGTTTTTGGCACCATTTCCAAGGACCAAATTGTCAAATATCGAGTATGTCCTTATAAGATTGCTTAAGCATTTTTCTTTTTTTTCTTTTTTTTGATTTTTTTCCTTTGGTGGTGCCTATGTTGGTGCTTGCAGATTTCTTCCCTTTATGCTAAGTCCTATCTTATATGATCTCAATCCTAAGTTAGAAAGGACTTCTCATTTGAGGAGTGAAACAAAGGCTAGGGGAGCAGCCTCGCCTAAGATGCCCGGTGGAGGAGGAGATCAAAGAAGGACACTCTGGGATTTTACTATCCCGAGTCTTCAAGCCATCACTTCGAGTATTGCGCATCCTAATATGGATGCTCACTATTTTGAGCTCAAACTAGCTCTAATTTCTATGATGTAACATCCATAATTTGGTAGAACCTCGATACAAGATCCCAATCTATAGCTCTCGATCTTTCTAGAGATGTGTGACACTTTTGAAGCTTAATACAGTCTCCACTGATGCCATCATCTCACTTAGGGGTTAACGCGAGAGCAAGGCTCTTTGTCTCTAGGATCTATTACTACATGGGATGACCTCACCAAGGCCTTTCTTGATAAATTTTGCTGACCTAGCAAGACTAGAACCTTAAGGAATCAAATCATAACTTTTGCTCAAAGGGAGGACGAGATGCTCTGTGAAGCTTGGGAGCAATTCAATGATTTTTTGTAGTTAGCCCTCACCATGGACTCTAAAAGCAGATGATAGCGCACACATTCTACCATGGAGTTACTCAACCTATACGGTCTACCATAGATACGGCAGTGGGTGACACTTTGATGAACAAGGTAGGGGATGAGGCTTATAACTTGATCAATATGATAACTTTTAACATCTACAAATTATCCAGCGAAAGAGGCCAACCAAGATGGTTGGAGGTAAATTATAAGTTGCTCTTACTTTACTTTCTGCTAAATTAATTACTATAACTTAAAGATTTGACTGTTTGGATGTGAATGTTGTGAGCTCAAGTGCCCTTCTCCCTTTATGTGAAATATGTGGTTCTATTGGCCATCTGACTATAAATTACCAAATTGGGAATCTTTTTGCCCAAGATATTAGTTGTCAAGTCAATTATGTCAACAACTTCAAGAGTGACCAATGACCTTTTGTCTAATACCTACAATCCGGGCTGGAGGAATCACCCAAATTTCTCATATAGGCCTAACCCTCCCTATATGCCCCAAATGAATGCTAGACTAGCCGCTGGGTTTCAAAGGCCTCTATGTCCCCAATAAGCTCCCTAAAAGTTTAACTCAGAGGCCATGATGGAGAGAATGCTGCAGCAAAAGCAAGATGAGTACATTAATCAATCAACCTCAAAGGTTGATATGCTTACTACTCATAATAAGATGTTAGAAACTCAAATCCTCTAAGAAGCTATGTCTTCCTCTATACCTCCCGATAGACTTCCTAGTAAGCCTGATCCTAACTCTAGAGATCAATGCAATGCCATGATTTTGAGCGGGAGCAAACAACTTAGCAGGTCTAAGTGGGTTACCAATGATGTGAACGTGCATAATGAGAATGTTGTTGGTGAAGCGTTGTCTAGTCTATCTAAATGTTGTTAATGATGACAATGAGGTTTGTAAGGACCCTAAACAATCTTCCCTAAAACCTCTTACTCTACCTTTGCCTTTCCCTTAAAGAATGGCTAAGGCTACGCTTGATTTGCCTTTTGGAAAGTTTTTATAGGTCCTCAAGAAACTCTACATTAATATCCCATTTACTGATGCCTTGCCTCAAGTGCCTTTATATGTAAGTTTTTAGAAGAGATTTTATCTAATAAGGGAAAGCTAGAAGAGTATGAGGCTGTGGTATTACGTGACGTGTGTAGTGGCATGAACTAACACAAGCTTCCTGCTAAGCTTAAGGATCCTAATAGTTTCTCTATCCCTTACTTAGCAGGGAATATATGCATTGATCGTGCTTTGTATGACTTAGGCTTAAGTGTGAGCTTGATACCCCTTTCTATATGTGAATAGTTGGACCTAGGAGAGATGAAACCCACTACTATCGCATTACAATTGGTGGACCGTTCTATAAAATATCATGTGGGTGTTTTAGAGGATGTCTCCATTAAGGTAGGAGATTTGTATGTGCCAGAGGATTTTGTGATTCTTGAAATGGAAGAGGACATTCTAGGGAGGCCTTCGTAGCTACCTCCAGGTGCCATATTGGTCTGCAAAATGGTAAGTTGTCGTTTGATGTAGAGGGATGATCATATCGAGTTTAACTTGCTTAAGGCTTCTAAATTCCTTCTATTTCTCATGAGTGTCATAGAATTGATGTGATGGACAACTTAGTAAGGGAAGAAGTCACTCACCAAGTTTTTAATGACCTTCTTGGGCACTGTGTTATGGTGCTACTAAGGATGAAAATCCCTAGGTAGCATTGTCTGCTTAGTTTTTGGAAGCCTCTCCATAAGTTCCACTTGCCCTTGCCAAGGTGAAAGACTTAGGAAGTGATGATGAGTCCTCTATGGATGAGAAGTTTTCCCCTAGGGAGAATTGAAACCTCTCCCTTCGTCTTGAAGGTATGAATTTTTTGGCCCCAAGTCCACATATCTTGTGATTATTAATGCCAATCTAACTACCGTCACAAATTGACTCTTTACTTAGAGTACTTAGGAATGCATCACAAGGCCATAGGGTATACTTTTGATGATCTAAGAGGAATTCACGCTTCTATATGTATGCATCGTCTTTTAATTGTAGATTATTGTAAGCCTTCAATTGGACACCAAATACGGTGGATTCCTAACATAAAAGAAGTGGTTAAGAAATCAATTCTGAAATTACTTAAGGCCGATATTATCTACCCTATCTCTGATAGTAAGTGGATAAGCCATGTCCATAGGGTGCCAAAGAAAGGGCATATGATGGTTGTGAAAAATGAGAAACTAGATAGATTCCCACTAGGACAGTCACGCATTGGCGTATATGCATTGACTATAGAAAGTTGAACAAAGCCACCCATAAGGACTATTTTCCCCTTCCCTTCAACCACCAAATACTTGAAAGGTTAGTTAAGTACTCTAATTTTGCTACCTGGATGGATACTTGGGGTCTTTAAAATCCCTATTCATTTGGGCTATGCAATGCCCCCGCTACCTTTCAATGTCGCATGATGGTCATTTTCTTTGATTTCATTGAGGACATTATGAAAGTGTTCATGGTTGATTTTTCTACGTATGGTACATCTTTTGACCTTACATGAATAATTTATCCAAAGTGTTGTAAAGATGTGAGGATGCGAATTTGGTCTTGAATTAGGAGAAGTGTCATTCTATGGTATAAGAGGGGGTTATCCTAGGTTACATTGTTTCTAATAAGGGCATAGAAGTTAGTCAAGCAAAGGGTAGAGGTGATTTAGAAATTACCACAATCAACTTCTATAAAGGGTGTGAGGAGTTTTCTTAGACATTTTAGTGTTTACTGGCACTTGATTAAATTTATTTTTAAAAATTACAAAACCTCTCACTCAATTTCTTGTCAAAGATGTGCGTTTTGACTTTAATGAGCAATGTTTGAGTGCTTTTCTCAAGTTCACAGAAAGCTTGATTTCAACTCTAGAAATACAAGCTCCGAATTGGGAGCTTCCCTTTGAGGTGATGTGTGATACAAGCAAGTACACATTGCGAGCTGTTTTGGGACAAAGGAAAGATAACAAGCCATATGACATCTATTATCCAAGTCGAACTTTAGGTGGGGTTGAAGTGAATTACACCATAATAGAGAAAGTGTTCTTAGTAGTTGTGTTTGTCTTAGAAAAGTTTTATTTGTATTTGATCAATTCCAAGGTGAGTGTTCTTCGATCATACTGCATTGAAGCATCTTTTGAAGAAGTTTGACTTTAAGGCCTGACTTATTCGATGGGTGCTCCTTCTCCAAGAGTTTGATTTGCAGATTCGTGACAAGGCCAGAGGGAACTCCTATTGAAGAGCTCTCTATCGATGATTTATTCCCAGATGATCAACTTCTTACTATTTCTCACCATGCCACTCTGTGGTATGCTGATTTGGTGAGTTATAAAGTGTGTGGAGTGTTGCCTCCGGGGTTGTCTATCAATGAAGGGAAAAAATTCTCAACTGATGCTGAGTGTTATATGTAGGAGGAACTTCTTCTTTGCAAGTTGTATGGAGGTGGTCTTTACAGAAGATGCTTTGCAGAAGATGAGGTCCGAAGTGTCATTCAACATTACATTGCTTCTACTTATGTTGGGCACTTTGATCCTAGCAAGACTCTCACCAAAGTTCTTCAAGCAGGCTTCTGTTGGCCTACTCTCTTCAAAGATACAAGGAAGTTTGTGATGACATGTGATCGATGCCAAAGAACTGGTAATATTTCAAAGTGGAATTCTTGAGGTGGAAATTTTTGATGTATGGGGAATTGACTTCGTGGATCCGTTCTATCCTTCTAACAACAATCGCTATATCCTTGTGGTGGTATATTATGTATCTAAGTGGGTGGAAGCCATTGCCACCCATATCAGTGATTCCGAGGTGCTGATTCAGTTCCTCAAGAAGAACATTCAGCCCGCAAAATTGACATTCTAAGGGCTCTTCTGAGTGATGTAACACCTCAATCCCTAATTACATAATTAATTTAAATTAATTACTTTTAAGTATGATTGCAGTAGAAGGTTGAACAGTTATAGGCATTACTGACATCCTAAGTCAGACAAGGCCATATAAAAACTATACCACTTTAACTGAGCACTTCCACATTTACAAGTCCACAAAGCTAGGAGCATTGAAGTGAACTTCGTAATACCATTTAACTTCAACATAACACAAAATGTAACTAGATTGGGTGTGTCCTGGTACTCCACGTTAGGCATGCTTGTTTAAAATATACACCCAGCTTGACTTTTAATCTTTGTCACATCCTCATGCTATGCCAAAATCCCATGTGAGCATCTAACGACGTCAACAACAAAAGACACAGAGCCTTTGTTCTACTTCTTACCTCATTTGGGCTTATTAAGGAGATGTTTGTTCATTGATTCCTTACCTAACATGAAACACAAAAATACTTCCAAAAAAGAGTCGAGGTGCAGTACGTTTATCCCCATACTGTAAAATAAACTTCTAGAGCAATTGAGTTGGATGCCTGCATTTTAATTCATTTTAGATCGAAAACAAAAGAGGAAGAGAATATGATTAAAACTGCTCTGCCATTTGTTCTTGGAAATTGGAACCCATGTTGACGTTTGATGCGATCATTGAGATAGATGCACACCTCTAACGCCGATCAAGAAGCCTGAGTTGAAGCTGCACCGGAGAACTGAGGGGCGCAAGCTCTAATGCTTGATAATTGATGGGCCACTTAATTAGGTGACTTAATATTGTTTCAAACTAATTCATGGCATGAATATTGCATAAAATTTATATAGTTTTGAGAAACATGTGAACTTTCGAAGAGTCCAAACAATAGACATACCTGGAATCCTTAAAATCTCTCCCATTTTATAAAATTTTGTGTATGCATGACAATGGCGAAAATGCTTCCGTTTTGCTCCAAAAATTATTTATTTTTATGGCTAGTAAAGTTTCAAATAGCTTTTATTAATAGCAACCTTGGTAACTAATTTGTGATTTCCTTGGTACTTTTTCAAATTATCAATGCACTGACAATTATTTACGTAAACACATAAATTGATTTATCTCCTCTTTTTTTATATTATTCCCTTCCTTTTTAATGTTGTCATTACTTTCATAATTAACAATATTTACGTTATGGTCGTTACTATAGATTTTATTGTTGTTTCCTTCACTAATACTATTATTATAAACGTTATTCTCATCACCATTATTATTATTATTATTATTATTATTATTATTATTATTATTATTATTATTATTATTTCAATTGTTATCATAATTATTAATACAGGTGATGTTAGTTTTAGTGACTTATCCATGAAGAGGTTTGGGCTGAAAAGTGTGGTTTGCGATTCTAGGCTTATTTTCAATGTTAAGTACCCACTTTCCTAATTCAAATTGGAAATGTTTTCACTACTTTAGGCTTCAATTGAACTTTGATTTTTAGTTTTTTTGGGTCACACGAACATATGTCATTCTTAATGATCGAGGCATGAATCAACTTTCATTTCTATCCTTGAGTTAAAAAAAAACCACTTAATTAGTCTTTAATCCTAACTCCATCCCATTAATCTGTCTTCTTTAATGAAGTAACAAGAATCAAACTCTACAATTGTCTTTAATTACTTCCTTGGGTAATTTTTACGTCTAAGTCATTCTTAACATTAATTAAAATCCTTTCATCATTACTTTTATTGAGGTACAACATCAAGCTTTTTGGTTACCTTTAAATCACTAATCCACTTAAATTTCATATTAAAAACACCTCAATTAAACTTTGTTTCCATTTATTTGGTTTGAGTTGTAAAACAGAAAGAATACATTGCTTTCAACCCACTTGAACATGAATCAATTCTTATTTATCTTTTGTGTTACATTAACACTTAGTCCAAAATCATTATTTGTGCCACTTCAATCATACCACAAGAACCAAGCCCCATAATTACTAGTCAACCTATATCCTTAGATCCCTTCCAATTTATCAATTTAATTACAAAGTTTATTTTGAGAAATTATTCCAAAAATCCCCAATTTATGCTTCCCTCAATTTTCTTCTACAACCTCAAGCTCACTTTTGTCTTTAAATCTTTAATACACTCAATTTTCATATTAAAAAACACCTCAAATTCTGCAAATTAGCTCTAAATTCATACTTAAATTGTTTGATTTCCAAAAATCTCAAATAATGGCTTTTCCCCCTCCTTTCTCCATCTTTAACTTCAACTCCATCTCAACCCTCCCATAGCAACCGACCAACTCTTAACATACAACCACAAATTTCTATCACACTGCACACATAACTCCTTAAATTCCACCAACCAAAGTTTATAGGCATAAACTCACAGACCACATCCAAACTTTAAGTCCTCCATACATACCCACTTCTCCTCCTAACTCTAAATTATAAATTTCACCCAAAACAATTATTATAACCATTATATTTGTTCATATCCCATTTGTTCACATTATGTCTTTATGGCCCTTTATTTATTTTTTTTTTGGTGTATGTTGGTCACCAGTCTGCATATATACATTATATCGCTCTTGTCTACCTTAATGAGTAGGCTAATTTTATTATTTATTTATTTGTAAGTTTTGAATTATTTTGTATTGGGCATGCTTAAATCTTATTTCGAGGCCATTTTCTTATCTCAACATGCAATCACACAAATATTTCAAATGTTGAATTGAAATATAGTACTCAACTTTGTTAAATTAATATTAATCAAAGTAATTAACATGGATTAGGTTCGGGCTATTACACCCTTCCCCCCCTAAAATAAATTTCATTCTCGAAACTTGTAAATTTGAAGGAGATATTTAATTACATTAGAATTAGTAAGGATATTTGTTTCTTAGATTCTCATCATGCTTCCATGTGGCTTCTGATGAGGCATGGCTAGCCCATATAACCCTGACTAGAAGAATGCTCTTCCTGCAAAGCTATTTGACTCTATAGCCNNGTATTTGTACATGACGCTCCTTAGAAAATAAGGGCTGAGTAACCTCCATAGGCATATTTACAATGGCATGGTCTGGTTCTAGGACATAGTTTCTGAGCTGTGACATATGAAAAAATACTATGCACATGCTCGAGTTCTGCTGGTGACTCCAATCTATAAGCCACAGTGTTGAATTTTTCAATGATGTCAGCCCAATTTTCCTCTGATGTTGAACCTCCAGACAACCTTGTTAGAGAAACTTTTAAGAATATTTTCTCTCCCATTTGAAACTCTAATGGTCTCCTCTTTTATCAACATAACACTTTTGTTGGCTCTGCGTAGGCTTAGTATGATTGATAAGGAAGGATTTCATGGGACGACTAGAATAAAGGTCGCTATGAGTTTATCAGAAGGCCACAAATATGAATCACGAGAGAATCCAATAGATAGTTGACACCTCTTGAGCTATATAAACGACAAAGGCGAATATTCTACGCCATCTCCATCAGGATCGGTATTTAGAAGGTTGAACTACAAATCAAATTGTATTGTGTATGAAATAAGAAAATATTAGAATATCCAAAATTGGAAGACAAGATTATTCGGTTACTGAATGATACTTTTAGTAAGAACTAGCATTGTGCCCGTGCGTTGTGCGATTTGGGTTAGTTTCATTTAAGAAATCAATGAATAGAAAAAAGGTCGAAAAAAGAGAAAAATGCTATTTTTTCTTTGTTGAGTATCTTTTCATTTAACTATAGAATACTATACATCTAGAGGGAGGGAGGGGGGACTATTTAGTATATATCCTTTGTGTGTTATCAATTGCCCAGAACAAAGGGTTGGATCTTAAGTCTCAATAATTAGTTTATCTCCATAGTTAGCTTGAAATATGTCTTAACTCAAAAAGTATGATTAGTTAAAATATAACTATGATTAAATAAATGATAGTTTTCATCAATCAATACTTTTTCTTGATTGATATATAAGATACCTTTACTTTAAAAATATTCCATAATATCTATCAAAAAAATAAATTCCAAAGTAGTGATACTGACCTTTAATAGTACAATTTTATAATTTTTAGAATTCAACTTCTATGAATATGAAATATATATTTTCATATTTTTGAAACCCTTCTCACTAGAACACAGGAAAGGTAACAACCAACAATGATAAGAAAAAATAAGCACTCAACAATTATAGGCATCAGTGATCGTGGAGGCTAATGGCTACTCAACAGTGAAATATACATAATTCAAAATTTTCAATAACCCCATCCTCTGGGTTCTTCCAACATCTTTAAGACTTTCCATTAGTTTTATAGTGTTTCATCTTCAACAAAAAAGTTAAGGCTTACTAATGTGTTTTTCAATATTAAAGCTATGTAAAATAGAATAGCTAACAACCCTATAAATTTGGGGCACAATGTATTTTTTTTTAAAAGAAAAATAGCACCAACTTACATAGGTACATATGAATGCACCCTGTGTACATATATAAACAACATGAAAGAACTCACATATCATTATGCACTGAATTTTGAGATAAATAGAAAGAAAGGTGGCTTACTATTAGTACTAGGATTAATGTATTATATTGTTTTGTTGATACAAAAGTAAAGCGAGTCTTTTTTATTTTTTTCCTACTAATAAAATACTTTTTAATTCTTAATTAATATCTAACTTGAATTTTTTGTTGTATTTGCATCATTAAATCATATATATTGTATGATTAAATTTTGTTATTAAATAATAGAAAGATATGTGAGAAGATACCCTATTAAATAGAATTAATATTATATTAAATTTACATCAATCCTACATAATATTTTCTTTTTATGTTAAACCTCATGTAACATCCTATGTTACATTAAGTACCTCACAAGCTAGTCTCTCCTATGTAGCATCCTATATTGCATTAAAGACCTCAGATGGCTATTCTCTCTGTAATTTTTATTGCTTATTATCTTAATAAAATTAAAATAAAAATCAAATAAAATCTTTGGATTGAGGTTTACATATCTTCTATGGTAATTAGTGAGACTATAATATAATCCGTATTAAGTTAAGATAAATAAAAAAGATGGTCCACTTAATGACTACAATTTGCCTATATAAGAAAAAATGTCTCACATATTAGAGAATTTTCTAAAAATAGTAGATAAATAATTACGTAATAACACAAAGGGAATTTAAAGCAATTTAAATGGAAAAAGAAAAAGAAACTATGATAACTCAAAAAAAAAAAAAAA
>NCQV01059034.1:25382-37800 GCA_002740545.1 Lophocereus schottii | reverse complement strand
GTATATGGAAAACACAATAAAGTGATTTGCCAATAGTTTTAAACTATTGCACCAGGAAAAAGCTAGCCGTTTAGTAGTCTTAGTGATCATAAGCAACTTATCCACTCAATGGCAGTAATTTCTGGTGACAGCTTCTCTCCATGCCACCAATACATCTTTGGCATTCGAAGGTAGAATCAACAAAAACCCATCAAGGAAAGAAACAAATGTCACACCATAGGATATCTATGGCGGACAGACATGGACTTTTCCTACTCGAGGCACATTAGGTAGAAATTTCTTATGTTGAGCATATCATCCACATGAATCTTTTCTTCACTTGTCACCCACATATGAAAGCAAGCTTTCATAGGAGCTTCAGACTTTTAGATGGCCTTAGCAGGAATAGTAAGATTAGTAGTCCCCTCACAAATCAAGGAGGTGACCCCTGCCCCAAAGATCATGCCCAAACATCACCCTGGACTCATTCTAGACCTCAAAATGAACAAGACAGGCCTAAAAAATAGATTTCCACCAGTGGCCAGCCCACTCCATGAGGAGGAGTACTTGATGCAGAACGGAAATTATATGTCAAAAACAGCTCTTAGATCAATAATCTCCATCTGTTTAATAATGATTTATTTTTTACAATAGCTTTTTTATGGGCAAATCCTACTGCAACCCTATTCCTTGGAAATAAGAAAGAAAACAAGATACCATTCATCTTCTAATATCCTATCCTAACAAAATACTACCTTCCTAAATATTGGTATGATATAACATCCGAATTCTATTCCTACCTAAATGCTAGGCTTACAGAACACATATCCGCACAAAATATTATCCTAAAACAATAAAACATTTTAATATTAGTAATAATATCAATAAAACCATTTTCTTATTTCCATTATGCATCAGGAACCTTGTTAGTGCACCAACAAACGTATTTCAGTATTTGACTGCATATTTGGTCAATGATTAAGGAGTCAACTTGTGGTTTCGGCCACGGTATGGCAAAGTTGCTATAATGCGGCAATTGCATTCCATATCATGATCATCACAGCATGACAACATTGTTTCCCCAACCCCAAAACCTTTCCAATGTGGCTGTTTCCGTGTTTCATCGCGGAATGGGCACATTTTGAACCAGGTTGATGATCACATTTTTCCAAACAAAGAGCATCCTCTTCAGCATACCTCAAAAGGCACTATTTGAGAGCTTCATTCATAGCACGGAGAGGTCTATGTAGAACATTATTATATAGAATACCTCCAAAGCCAATTTACTATAAGCCACTTGTCTAAATATATCTCATTATCTCATGTGTAAAATACAGCAAGACAATTATTTTTTAAGAAACTAGAACATACTACGAATATCATGATCAAAGCATCTGATGCAAAGCTAACATCCTACAGAGGATTATACAAATTCAATACAAAAACCATATGTAAAATCTCCAACATCAAAAGAATGCTTGCTAAAAAGTTCCCAGTTTCCCAAAGTTAAGAGTCTTGATTAGATTATCTAAGCGCTAAAACTTAAATAGGCATTCTGATGTGCCAAGAGAGGTTAAAGAACAATGCCCACAGGACAGCCAAGAACAACCACCAAACAGTAACTAAGTTCAAAGAAACTGAACTGAAATTACAAACACAAACAAGATAAATCTAGAGCCTAGCCTGGATAAGATACATCACCAAGTCCAACTCAAGGGCCCTTAATCTGCTCCAAAATTAGATTCTCCACCGAGGATCAATTAAGACTCAGTTGAACACCACTTTACTTGGCCAACGGTGAAGATAAACAAGTAGAGAATTTAGAGGGTGAAAGCAGCTAAGCCCGACATCTCATGCATTCAGCAAATCTGTGTTTTACATCCTAAGGGCACCCATATATAGGAAGGGTCACAAAAGCAAATACAAAGCACCTAAAACAAACAAAATAAATCTAGAATAAGAACGGAGACCAAGAAGCAGAAGGTGAAAAGGGAAAATTGTGCCTGTTGCTTTAAATGCAGAAGCTCCATCTTTGAGACAACATATCTTATTTGTCCCTTAGCAAAATTAGGTGAGACAAATTGGCAGATAAACCTTGAGACGTCTACTTCATGCTCAAAAAATCCAGACATCCAAAGCCAACGACTAGTGAGAGGAGAGTAGCTCCAAAACTGAACATGCACGCTGGCCGACCTTGATGGGGAGTGGCACCATCCTTTTAAAAGCCACCCAACAATCATGGAGGAGAGTACAAGTTCAAAGGGAGCCAGGAGATGAATGCCATGGTTAGAAACCTCCTAATCAACCCAAGGAGTTTGTGATCAATTACTGAGGAAGGGGGTGCTACACCACTCACTCTCCTTTAGTTTAAGAAGTATTCTTTCAAATAAAACAAGTTGCATGACTTTTGGAGGTCGTTTGATAGGTCAAACAGCAAACAATCAGAAGGTGCTGTTTTCGGCTCGATCCAGTGCATGGCAGATTGTGGAGGATTTAAGGACAGTAACTTCGCGCCATCTTTTGTGAGACTTTAGGGCATGGAAAGGAATATATATTTATCAAATGACATGCCCAAAGTTGAGCTAAAGGACCTCCTGGAGCTGCTATTAGCCAGCCAAAGAAGATGCAAAACTCTTTTAACCGGTTCCAGACTAGCTGTTTCCAACCTGCTTGGGAGCCAACAAAGCTTAGCAACTTGCTTAGGATTACTGAAAATGGTATTAGGAAGATGTATTGTAAGTTTCACACCTCGCCTGCTTGTATAATTATCTTAATGAGGTGCCAAAGCAAGAAAGATCTTGTAAGCCCTTTTGGGACAGTTTTTGAATTTGCTTTTGTTTGGCTGTCTTCTCAGCCACTAGCAAATGCATGACCATTGAAGGGGATGTGAGAGACTCTCTCTCTCCCCTCCATCAGATATAAGCTAGTTGAGTTATATGAACGAAAAATCCAGCTTGCCCCAAAGTGAAATCCTAGTGTTGTATCTTGAGTTTGGCATCTCGATTGGTGAGTCTAGGTCTCTTTATCTCATTCAGGATGTGATTTTTGTAACCTAAATGATCTAAAGAGAGTGTCTGAGTGAATGCAAGAGTGGCTCCTAGAATTATCTCTTGTTAACTCACTTGTTTACCTCTCTTCTTCCACTCTCTTTTCTATTTGTTAGGTTTGCATTGTCTGAGATTGCTTACCTTGTTCTCTCTTGTTTTAGTCACTGTTTGTTTGAGGCTGGATACATCAGATCTGCAAGTACCTTTAGGCTTTGGGGCTGAATGTGCTGATAGCCACAAGATTTGGATGACCTCCTCTCTTATGATCTCGTACTAGACTTCTCCAGGAATCCCCAAATGAAAGAATATCAGCTGAAAGGCAAATGACCTAAAAAATCTATAAATTCAAAGTTGATCCCCCTAGGTGCCATTTTAGGGTAGTCTGGACCACTTGGCCCCACTTGACTTTGACCTGCATTCTAAAGGGGCAAATGACATCCTAATGACTTCGAACTTGTTTTACTAAAAAGATAACATCGTAAACTTAAATTTAGGTCTTTACAATTCCCTCCTAAAGTTCCCAAAGATTAGGCAATTAGGTCCATAAATCCAGGCCATGCACTAGATGGGCTAGGCAGACTTAGTGTGTGACCTCTAATGATTCCTTGGCATATTCTAGCACTTCTTAGTCTCTTTGAGGCCGGGTTGGGGACGGGGAGCATATTCCCGTCCCCGTCCCCACCCCCGGCCCCCATCAGAGCTCCTTTCCCCATTGCGGGGAAAAAGTCCCTCCCCATCCCTCGTCCCTGCAGGGATTCAATCCCCAACGGGGCCCCAATAGGAATTTTTACCATGAAAATTTTTCATAATATGAAAACTATATTACAAGTTGGATCTTGGATGGAAGGTCAAGTTGTCAAGTAGACTTAGAAGGAAAAGAGGAATTATACAGCTAGGGTTTTTTCAAGCAAATTTACTTATTTAACCGTAATCTTATCTTCATAAATAAAAGATTTATATATAATTTTAATTATAAACGGGAACGGGATGAGTTTTTTCCCCCAATCGGGGAAGGGCATAGGGTTTTTTTCCCCAAACAGGTAAGCAAGGATGGGTACGGGGTCCAATTTCACCCTGTCACCGTCACCGTCACCGCTCGAGGATTGAATCTCATCCTCATCCCCGTCCCTATTGGGGACGGGGATTTTTCCCCAATGCAGGCGGGGCCCCAGCAGGGACAAGGATTTCCACGCCCCCCTGCCATCCCTAATAATGCTTCCTTGGTCATTAACTCAAGGTTGATCAGCATCAAGAGGTCCATCATCCGCCCCTTGATGGGAAGAATTTTTTGTCAAATTCGCATCATCATCATTATCATGTGCTAGGCTGACTTGGGCAAAATTAAAGGAGGCTGAAATCTCATGCTTGCCGAGAGCTCGAACTTGATTGCACCATGTTGGGACCTCTCCACGTCCTCATAAGATCCATGCTCGAAAGGCATGAACTTAGTCCTCCCTTTGGAAGGAATGATTTTCCTCCCAAGATGCTTCCAAAGTAGATCACCCAATCTTCGATGAACCAGCTTCTTATGCTTGTGGTTTCACTCTTCGTTTTCACTCCCCTTAAAGGCCTGGGGAATGCTCAAACGGTTCTCGGTCATGCTCTTTCTTGGAATTTCTCTCTTCAAACTTATGAAAGGCAATTTTATAGGGAATTTGTACGTGAATTCACTCAAGGCAATTCTATAGGGAATTCCATAGGGAATTGGTATGTAAGACACGGAAAGATGCTCAAACTAACATGGCCTTCCAAGGAAAGCATAACATGCATCCATACAATGATACCACACCAAGCATAATCTAGATAATTCTCTCCAATTGACGAAGAAAGTAAGCACCTACAGTTGACAAGTAAATCTTTACCTTGGTTAGGCCACTGGATGGAGTAAGGTTGAGAATGCGGCTCCAATTTGATCTTCTCCAATTTGATCTTGAGTTTTCCCCCCAAGGTCCTTTGGAGACATTTGCTCAACCCCCTCCATCAACTATCACCATAAACACCTTCCCTAACATGGTGCATCAGTATGAAAAAGGCGCCTCTTTATTCTCCCTCCTTAGGCACCTTCAAAGTACAAAGTGTTCTCCTTACCGCCAAGTGTTAAGTGTTTTCCTTCATTTGGCACTTCCAAATATTCTCTCTCCCCCTCCATTAGACAAATTCACTTCTCTTCCTTCTCTTGCTCCTCTTGGACAAATTGGTATTCTGCCAAAGAGATGACTCCTCGTCCTCGATTTGCAACTGCAACTCAACGTGACCAAGTCCTTGACATTGTAATACCTTCCAGAGAGGTGTTGGGATTAAGGGGAAGGCTTGTTTTGAAGAGGCTTGATCTTTTGGGGTAGAATGGATATCGGCAGTAGGTTCGGAGAAGAAAGAATAACTCCCAGTGTTGAATGGGTTGTCTTCAGGTCGGCCTTTGAGGGGCTCTTTCTTAAGAGATTTTCTTTTGTTGCTCAACTCTATAGGCCAACACACACATCATCATATGAAGAATATTGTTGTAACCCAACCAAATTAGCATACCAACGGTAAGGCCACCAACGTATCTCACAATGGCTTGGCCTTTGGACTCTTGACGGTCACATTTGATGAGAAGGTTTTCAAACTCCCGAGTGTACTCTTCTACACTCATGGTTCCCTGAGTTAGATGATGGAGGTTGCCGAAGGTGTCTTGAGTAAGAAGGGGGCAAGAGATGGTCATGGTCTTCAAGTTTGGTTTCCATTATCTCCCAAGTCCTCATCTCACCCATTCCCTTTCTAGCTCTCTTAGTAATAAGATTAGCCCACCAAAAAGAAGCATACTTCTTAAGCTTGAGTGAACAAGTTTTACCTTCTTATCTTCAAGAATGTCTTTGAGAATCTACTCGTATCCAAACACTCTCTCCAGGAACTCACCCGCATCAAGGCAGCCTCCAAACTCTAGGACATCCAACGTGATGTCATTGAGTCAAATAAAGTCTCCTCCCTCTTCTAGGTCTTCTCACACACTCCTCTTCACTTAAGATGCCAAACAGATTGCTTTCCTTCTCATCTTCTACTTGGACAGAATTGGAGAGGCTTCACGAGTGCGATCCATGGCGTTTGTTTCTATCTTGGCCTTCGTGCAATCAGCATGTTACTTCTTTTAATACTCAGTTTGGGCATTCATCTCTTCATAATAATTCATAAGGGCACCAAACCTCTCCTCCAAGGACATAGTTCCACTCATGAGAAAAGTGATACAATTAGGGTCTTTTGTAGACTGGGACTGTGGCTGGGCTAAATGGGTCGTGTTTGGAGTTAGGAGCCTCGGCCTAGGATAGTTTTCCTAAGAGTTGTGATGTAGGATAAGAGTAAAGAATGGGTAAAAAGATTTAGAAAATTAGAATATTTTGATATTGGAGATCTTTTATATTTTTTTATTATTTTCGCAGGTTATTTTAAGCATTTTTAGGATAGCTAAAATAAGGATATTATTAAAATTTAGTTTCCTAGTCTATTAAAATAATATTAGGTTATATATTTTTATCTTTTTCTACTTTGTATCTTATTATTTAGGATTCCTAATACTAGTTAGCCTCTTAGTTATACAAACCCCTTTATGTAATTGAAGAAGACAAATTATGAATAAGAATTAATATTGAATTTAAGTGAATTTTCTCGGTGTAGAAATTGCTCTTAGAGCATCCTATATCAATTATTCCTCTTTGTAGAAATTGCTCTTAGAGCGTTCTACATCAAGTTGTGATACCATATATGATGTGCCAAGAGAGGTTTAAGAACAATGGCCAAAGGACATCCAAGAACCACCAACAAACAATAGCTAAATTCAAAGAGACCGAATTGAAATTACAAGCACAAACAAGATAAATCTAGAGACTTACATGGATAAGACACACCACTAAGTGAAACTCTAGGGCCCTTAATCTCCTCAAACAATATGAGTTAAGACACACCATTAAGGATTTGATTAGGACTCACTTGAAAACCACTTTACTAGGCAAAAGTAAAGATAAGCAAGTAAAGAGGGTGAAAGGATCTAAGCTCAACTTCTCATTCGTTCATCAAATCTGCATCAAGGGCACCCACATATGTAGGAAGGGTTCCAAAAGTTAATAGAAAGCTGCTAAACAAACAAAGTAGATCAAAATTCAAATAAAGACGATAAAGCTCAAGGTGAAAGGGACCATTGCACCTTTCACTACAGCAGCATATCTTTTTTGTCCCTAACCCAAATTAGGTGATTCAAAATGGAAGATAAACCTTGAGACATTGACTTTATGCTCCCAAAAGCTATGACTCTAAAGCCAACGGCTAGTCAGCGAGATGCAGCTCCAAAGCCGAACATGCTGATGTGCAAGTACCTTTTGGCTTTAGGTCCGCTTTGGTTGAAAGCCACGTGACTAGGACAACCTCCTTTTATATGATATCACACTAGGCCTCTCCAGGAATCCCTGTGAAAAGTTGATCATTGTAGGCAGCATTTCAAGGTAATCTAGATCACTTGACCTTGAGGTGCATTTTTAGGCAGAAAATGATGTCCAAGTGACTTCAAACTTGCTTTATTGAGAAGATGTTGTCCTAAACTCAAATTTAGGCTTTCTAAATTCCCTCCTAAATTGCCTAAACATTAGGCAATTCCAAAAATTAGAGCCATGCGTTGGATGGGCTGGCAGACTCCAAGTTGTAACTTCCAATAATTCGTTGACACATTTTGGCACCTCCTTAGCCTCTTTCAAGCTGATAGCCTCCTTGATGGTCCCTTGATCATTGACTTGAGGCTGATCCTCAACAAGGGGTCCATCACATTTCCACACCCTCAATTATCTTATTTTTCTCAGGCCAAATGCTCCAAAAATTCGAATGTGGAATGACACATCATTCTTCTTTTTTGCTCTCCACCTAAAGAAACCTCCCAAATCCAAGAGAGAGTTCCTCATACTCTAATAGTGTTCGAAGCAACCCAAGAAACTCACAAATATCTAAAGGCTACATTCTAAAATGCTCTTGCAATAGACAATGAAGCATCAAGTGATCAATCACATGTCCAAATACTCCTATGAGATGCACTTCAAACAAACAAACAACAAACAAAAACTTTTGAAGGTCCTAGACATTTTTTTTTTAGTAATCATAAGTTGCATTAATATACACCAAGGATATCCCATCCATGTACAAAAGTGGCAATTACAAAAGCATCATGCTCTTAAGCTCTGTGCATAATATTATCGATAAAATCCAAAAAGGTCAAATTTGTACCACTATTTAGAACATGACTCCAACTATACAAAGTTATCAAAAAGTAGAGTTTAAAATCTTCAAAGGACATCTCTTTGCCCTCAAAATCCGTTGGTTCCTTTCCTTCCAAGTAGCCCACCAAATAGCCATAGGGATCATCTTTCAAACCCCTAAAGCCCAACAGTTTTTCATCCTTCTTCTCGAAGCCACCAGCACATCATTGACCTTCAAAGGTTGAACCCAACTAACACCCATCAAGGAGAGAGCCAAATGCCAAAGCAAGGAGACCCAAAAACAAATGCGCAAGGAGGTGATGGACTAATTCTTCCTGCTCAAGGCACATAGAGCACCCACTTGGGCCATGAAAATATCCCCTTTTAAGTAAGTCCTTCGTGGGAATTTTTTTTTGTGGTGGCTACCAAAGCAAGAAAACCAAGCATTCGGAGGAGCTTTTGACCTCCAAATGGCATTTGGAGTCAGAACAACTTGACTGATCATGAAGAGTATTACAATAACTCTTAACGATGAAGGACCCTTTAGGGTCCTGAGGCCAAATAATCTCATCATTGCCTTGAGGCACTGCCTTCATATCAGCCAGTAGAGCAACAAGATTGCAAGCACTTTCTTGTTTCCAATGATTAGAGATTCTAAAAACTAAAAAGAGATAGGTTCCATTGGTTCCAATCACCATTCCAAGAACTCACTTCTCGCAACGTTGAAGGTGCTAAACACTTCCAAATAAACTTCCAAGGAGATTGGTCTTAATGGTCTAACTATGAGTTGATCCCTTTTTTAAAGTAAAATGCAAGGCAAGATGTGAATAGTACACAAATGCAAGTAAGATATAAAGGAAAACTATCATTTAACCTCAATCATTCATTGTCTCGAACCCACAATGATCACTGGTGCCAGGAAGGCAAAAATTTTCTCAGCTTTCATCCTCAACTTTTCCTTTCTGTTAAGTGTAACGCTTAAGAAAAAGGGAAACCTTAAAGACAATACTTAAGTACTTAACCTAAGCTAATGTATTCAACGTTCCTTTGGAAAATCTGGCCTTTCTTTCAACTGATTTGTTCAATAGGTCCTGCAATTTACTGGATGCGATAGTGGATGCTCACTGAAAGCGGGACCCACACTGGGAGTTGTTGTTGATAGTGGATGCTCACCGACTACTCAAACAAGGAAGAATTCCCGCTAAAGAGTAACAGAGGAGTGTTAGATTCTTGGGGGTAATGAAGAGTAAAACGCCATTTACTGTAGAATCGAGTTTCCTAGAAAGAAATAGAATACATGCTATATATGTTCATTTGGTATTATGTCTTAGATTTTATCAGCTGAAATCCCCAAACAAATGAATAAAAAGTAATGGAATGTAGGCTTTTTTGTAATCCAGCAATTCTCTATCGCCGGATGGATTACCTATTTAACTTGCATACTTAGTTCCACCTGAGTAAAATTGATGTCAACAATCCTAGCCTTGTCCATATCAGAGCCTATTTTCATTGAAATAGTCAAGATCAAAGGGCATTCTGATAGATTGTAGCATAATTCTAGGTCCATAAAGGATGCTATTAACGAAGATGACAAAGCGTAGAAACTTTACACAGATAACCCACATAAGAAATTAAACATCCCTGATGAAACAAATACCTTGTGAGTAGGAGGAAGCATTCTGAAGGATCTTTCATATCTCCTGACATCATCCTCCGCAGCATCTGGATAACTGGATTAGACATTTTACACAATAAAGTGGTCAATTAGAATAAGCACAGAGATTTGAAGAGCTAACAAATGAGCGGAGCTCATCAGCATTATAGGTTAAAACAGCTGTATGATGAAAAAGAAAACAATGATAACAAAAAGATTCATCAATACATGAAAATTGACATGCAAATCTGTCGACACAACATAATATTATACAGCATATTGTGATTACTTAGATGACAATGCTGCACTTCCTCTTCAATCAATTAAGGATCCTAAGAGCCCGATAATAATCCCCCTTTACATAATGTTCAAAACCAAGGGATGATGTGAGCAGTACACACAGCAAACAACGATTGTCTTGAAATCTCATTAATTATGTTATATCCAATTGGTTCTAGAGCACTGCTGTAGTCAAGGAGGAGAAGAGGCCATTCAGAAGGCATGGTCAATCGACTATTCTAGAGTAGTGAAGTGCACACTAATGTTAAATTGAGGCTTTTCTGAGGCCTGAAGGAGCAAGTTATCATCAACCCCGAAAAAAAAAAAAAAAGGACAGAAACAATGAAGACGCCTAAGCATTTTCAGTTCAAGTTTAAAACTTGAAATCAGGTACTGCCTGATGATTGTTGATCAAGACTTAACACTATTACATAGGCCAGTTTATGTGATTCTTAATAATGCAATAACTGTGCACAACTATCTTTTAGATACCTTCCCCCCCCCAAAAAAAAGGGGGAAAACAGTTCTTCTTTCATTGATATTTAAAGGGAAGCCACCTTGATCGCTGATACATGAGCTACCGATCATCTCACAAGATCAGCAGACTATTTGAAGAAGAATGAGAGGAATAGGAGAAAGTTCAGGTTGGTTGAGAAAAGCCTCACAAGTTTGGTTATAAGAAATAGTTCTGCTTCTATAACATTCTTCAAAATGTTTGTCATTAATTGCTGTCAGTTTCTGATTGTTGCTTCTCCAACCATTCCATCATGTATGACTGTCATGCACGATGTAGGCTTGTTTGAATTGATCTAATTAGATGAAGGCAATTTGTCTCTGCCCCAAAGTGGGGGGCAGGGGGGGGGAGGGAAGAGCACATGTGTCAAACCGCAAAAAGATGCACTCGTTTGATCCATCATAACTTCTCCTAACCAATCTTTTGGTGAAAAGAAGGATGCACAACCAATGGATCTTCACATATCTAAAAGTCACACTGATAATTCTTCTCGTTCTAATTAATCTGCAATAAGGGATTCCCTCTGGTTGATAATCCTTCGCCTCCGTTTCTCTAATTTCATCCACTCATCTGCTGAGTATCATGGACTAGCTTCCCTTGATGTGAAATTCAAGAAAAGACAACAAAGATAAAACAGCTCCCAATTAAGAGACTCAAACACATGATGAAGATAGCACAACCACACAAGTATCCAACACAATGGACATCACCAAGTTATTCATCATGGAAGCGTGTTAGCTTTAAATTCACATATATTCCCAACATCAAAGAGTTTTCTCTGTCACCTTAAACAAAGAGATTTCCCAACACAAGGGACTTCATCAAGCTATTCATCATGAAAACATTTGAGTTTCGTATTCAGGCGATATCCCAAACATTATAGAGTTGTTATTTTCACCTTAATAAAAAGACCTTAGAGAAAATAGCATCACAACACCACCACCTCCCCCCACCAACGTGAGTCCCGCATCCATGGAGTCAGGGGAGAATGAGATGAAGGCAGCCTTACCTCTGCAAAAATTTCTACCCACAGTTTCTGAGAGACCCAAGTAAAAAAGAAGTTTCATTTATTTTTTTTATGAGAAAATTTTAGAAGTTAAAAATCTGTTGCCTAGTAGAAGGAAATATATACATGGAAAACTAAAACAAATAACTTCAAACTTACATAAGAACAACATAGGAGAGGTAAGTGACATACCATAAAGATACATACACGAGATAATAATTACCCTGCAAAGATCGATCTACCACTAGCATATAGAAGTGGTCCACTCAATGTAGAATAAGAACTAGTACAACACAACATTCCCTATAGATCCAGAAGTCAAAGGATGGACCAAAAAAAAGCTATCTATGGTCCACAACCTTAATCCTAAACCTTTACAAACTCATATCTTTAGTCATATTCTCCGTTAGTTGTAACAAGTTCAAATCGAGTTTAATCACTTCACTCTAGCTCTTCTTGCATCGCGTTCTGCCTGTTCTACATTCTAGAAGGCTAATCATTGCACCACTCTTCACGAGTGCATCCACATGCCTAAACCATGCAAGTCTAATATCTCTCATCTTATCGCCTATATGTGTCACTTCTACTTTGTCTCTAATTACTTCATTCCAAATACTATCCAATCTCGTATGGCCATTCATCTACCGAATGATCCTCATCTCTGCTACAATCAATCTGTGGACTTGAGTCTTCTTTATTGACCTATCCTCNGAGCCATACAACAATACT
>NCQV01059034.1:12367-23258 GCA_002740545.1 Lophocereus schottii | reverse complement strand
AAAAATTGTTGATGTAGATTCTTCAAAAATAGATTTTGGATGTTAGGCTAATAAAAATTCTTGATGTCAGCCTACCACTTGTAAAACGTAGATCAAACAGAGAAATAGATTCGCACCCAAAACCATTCAATATTCATATGAACACGAATACACGACAAAATAAAATTTAGAGATGTAAATTTGAAAGATAAGTGACATTTTTGAGGAAAAAAATACCTTATCATTTTAGTTGCGACCTCCTTTCTTTTCTCTTGTAGAAATCATGAGTTACCATGTCAACAATGATGTCTTGGCAATATCCTTCTCAAGGTCGACTAGCATATAATATATGAGAAAAGCATCTTCCATTTTACCATGCAAACTTGTCTTTATTAGTTTCATTATTGAAAAAGCTCTCTCTGTAATTGCTATCGAAATGCGAAGAGTTACAACCAAGTGAAGTAGTCTAGTACCAAAGGATACCATTCTGATTTTCCAGAAGTAATCAATCCTCTACATAAACAAACTATTGTGCTCGTATTCTGTAGCTTTCGACGTATTGGAACATCAACCTCACAATGTTGCAACTCATATTTCGAATGTATCTTCTGATGTCTGTAAAATCTTTTGGATAATATTTCTCAATGAGACAACATATATCATCAACATTGAATGATTTGTACCTTCTTTTAGGACCCAAGGCTGCACTTAAAATCAAAAGCTCTATTGTAGTTGTTTATCAACTGTGGCAATAAAAATCTCAACTTGAAAGTGATGCTCCATGGTTACAGTGTATTTCTTCCCTTGTTTCCGAAGTGATCTAAGTAGATCGATATAGACAATATCCATGTCTGGAATTGAAATGTCTCGTTGTTCACAAAGTGACTTCACATTCTCAAATAGAATTTCACAGCTTTCGTTTCTCAACTTTTCAAAAAAGTGTTTTGTACTCTTCACTAAGTGCATAGCTTTTACAATGTTTTGTAACTTTTGCTGCAAAGCTTGGCAAAGTGCTTTACTGATTCCCATAACCTGCTTAATCACATGTAAAATGAACACAAATTTAAACGACAATAGGAGTTTAAGAGCATGTTTAACATCTCCTCATTGAGAAAACGAAGATCCTTCCACAGCTATCCCGCTAAGCAATGAACAACTAGGACTATATAGTCTAATCAAACTACATATTGATTTAAAATTTGAACTCCATCTAGTATCTCCAGGACGTTGTAATGTAGGAATTTGATTGGCACCTGTTACAGTGTCCAGCTCACTAGCTTCGGTTAAGTTGTCCAATTCGACCATTTGGTTCTTATAATTGGTCATGATATTTAGAAGAACTAGTAACAATGTTTATAATGAACATCAAATTTTCGAAAGAAGGAATGTGTTTCTGGTACTTCTCTTCTTGCAGAATGAGTGTGAATTGCAACTTGTGAGCTAAACAATGCGCATAATATGCGTACTGACAATCCTCAAGAAATAATACCTATAAACTATTCCATTCTTCACGCACATTACTAGCTCCATCATATCCTATGCAGCGAATATCTTTCACATTTAAATTATGACAAGATAAAATAATGCAAAGCACGTTTTTGAGAGTCTGCGAAAATCTCTGTTTATATGTACTAAATACAAAAATCGTTCAAGTATAGATCCCTTTTTACCAACAAATCTCAGGGCAATAGTCATTTGCTCCCTTGTGTCTATATCTCTAGATTCATCCACAATTAAGGAAAGCTTTACATTTCCAAATTTCTCATATATTGTCGTTTGTACATTCCTTGCAAAGACAACCAAAATCTCTTTCTGAATTTTTGTCAATGTATACTTTGCATTTTGTGGGGCATTTTGCAAAACAACCACTTGCTCATTGCATGAAGCTAAGAGTTTCAACATTTCACAAAAGTTACCTTGATTATTCGAATCACGACTTTCGTTATGCCCTCTAAATGCACATGCTTGAAATGTCAACCAACTTACAACATCTATTGATGTTTTCAATTGTAAGCAGTTGACTAAAATCTATCCAACAATTTGTTTTTCGATTACCTTTTTAATGTGGTACGACTGATTTGTCAAATTATTATAACACTGGATTGCAAAATTATGAGCTGAGTTTGGATCCTTCCCTACATGGTTAAGTAAAGCACAATCTTTTTCATTCTAATTTCGAAATCATCTAACAGTGAATGTATCTTATCTCAATTTTTCAATTGGTTTATTAGCAAAAAGAAAACATGGAAAACAATAAACAGCATCATTTGTAGGTGGATACTCTAACCAAGGGAAGCTTTCTAACTTGTAGTACTAAAATCGACGAGGAAGATTTTCAAGACTAGAAGATGGATATTCATCTTGACAAGGTTGATAAAGACCAAAATTCATATCTGGCCTCTGAACTTGGTCTTGTTCATTTGCAAGATAACTATCAATTTATTTCCATAAACCTAGGTCATGTACTAAAGAGTTCATACTAGAACCACTCACTTCAACTCTTGGAAAATTAGGAGGTGCTTGTTCGGGTTTTGTATTTGGTGATCCAGGATTTATACCAACAATTGGCTCATTAGTTTGAGTATTGTTATCCTTATGAACATGATTTGTCCATGTTTCTTTAAAAAAATATTCAATTGTTCTCTTCGATATAGTTGAATTGACCTATATAAAAATATGACTATTTAGTTATTCTATATTACAAGATTCAATTAAATACAATAAATGCTACAACTTCAATCAATAATTAAAGTTAATTGAACATTATCACAAATAATTTATCATTCAAATCATTAGTCATAATTATAATACATAATTATAATTATAATACATTGGCAAAGAAATCAATGGCTAATTACAATATCAATAACACATGCATGATTTTCCGCAAATCAAACAAAACAATAAATAAATTACTTATACACTATGCTTGTAGCTAGAAATGAATCAATAGTTTTGCCTGGAAGAAATTATGACACAGGAAGACCTCCACGTGAAAGGCCCAAGGCTAGAGCTTATATGCTTGATTGTGACCGTACACTGAGCATTTTCCTTCAACTTTTCAGTTTTAGAGTTCAGAGAGATCAGCACAGAAGTGAGAGGCTGAGAGAGAATAACAAGAGAGGCCCCCAATGCATCAGACTTTGTGAGCCACGTTTTTTAACCTTAGAAAGCTAGAAACGTGATGTTTTAACATATTCCACAAGATAAAAAAACTAGTGTTTGATAGATATATATTTCTTTTGCCTTATATAAATAATGGTCAAATTGTTTTCCAAAATAAGGGGGGTGGCCCCTCGGTTCTTCCTTATTCTACCCCTAGTTGCAACCTACAAATCACATACCCCTATACAATAACATTCACATTTAAAAAAATTCACGTGTCTACTTTGTTGATTGTTAGCCTAGATGTCAACCTAATTATTCAAGATATTAGAAGTACATAAAAGAAACTTATAGTGCTTGTATAAATGATAACAAACAACCTAAATGGAAGGTATTTGTAAGTTTCTAATGCGACAACAGAAAAAAAATTTTATTTTACAACAACCCAAAGCAATTGAAATCATAAATTTGCAGAAATTCAAATCATTGGATGCTGGACAAGATAAGGTGGTTGAAGTAGAAAGACTCCTGATTCATAATTAGTAGAGATTGAAGTTAACCTCGTATAGTCAAATCTTAACCTCAAACAAAATTATGACAAAATATATTAGCTACAGTTATGAGTGATTTATGCTAACTTTTAATTTTCAACCTCGTACTAACTCGATCATATGAATTATTAACAACATCGTGTTTGCTGGTCACAGTATCATGGTATGGCATATTAGGGAGGATGAAAAAAACTTTTGACTTTGATTGAAATAATAAGCAAAAACAAGTTCCAAAAAAATAGTAAGTAATGTTGCTTAGAGATTATGAACTGCACAAAAAATGAAGAAAGGCAAAACAAGATATTTGTTACTGAAATTCATCCAATCTAATCGGCCTAGTCTACACCTAAGGCTTTCCTTTAAGATTTCAAGCAATTGTATTTATCTCCCCTTGAGATGTACTAAGTAAGAACAACATAACTCCTTGCTTAGGAATAGAGTTTTCCACTAGCTCCGTGACAAACTTGACAAGTCATCACAAGAGTCCTCACTAGATCTTTGTCCACAGTCAGAATTTGACTCAAATGCCCTGACAAACTTGACACCTAGAGTACACTTATCTAAGGTGCACAACATTATGTTGTTTGCTTACTAATAAGCAGTAGTGCCTTTCATTCTCTTGCCGAACTCCCAGCACGAAATATCAAATTATGTGAGTTCAGTACAATAGTTACAAGTATTTCTCTTAATATGCTTAATCAATATGCTTAATCAATATGCTTAGGTGTTAGAACCTCTAAAATATGAATCAACCCTCTATTTATAGACAACACAATGTGTTTTTCGACTATTGGATGTAAAGAAGATAATTATTACAAAGTTTGTTCATCTTACCTATTGATCTTAGAATGCAAGAATATGTACTGTAGGGACCTTAATAGTATTCAAGGTAAATGCAAATTTCCTTTTTTGGTTGGGCAACGTTAGCTTTGTTTGCTTTGGCCACTAATTTCATTATTGAATGTAGAAACATTCTCTCAGCCATTGCATTGTTTGATCTTGATCTTCTGTTTTGTTCTTTGGCATTTTCTTCATTAGGTCAAAGTCTTTAAGAGATGGCCTCTACTATGCACTTAGTGCATGGCAAATGAAATTTACACATTGGAGTAAGCTTTTGAATTGTGCTTATGCTTTGCTCCAACTTGCACCCTATTAATTCAAGGTATCACAAGAATAAATGTAACCATTAACGAATGTTTTTCACTTAGGCAATTTATACCTCAATAATTTTATCAGGAATTCCTCATTAAATATACATTCCTTGAATTTTTTAGTTTCCGAAATTACTTTTTTGCATCATTTAATTATATTTTGCGTTTATATGATTGTTTTGATTTGTATTGCAACCATTTTAATTTTAATGAAACACATTAAACAATTTTTCTTTAATCAACTTTGATACAACTATGGTTTGAAATTGTTCGATACTATGATGTTTTCAATGTTCTTAAGAACTCTGACATAACATTCTAAGGATGTTTAACTTGATTTTCATTAAAATCTATTATGAATTATTAGGATTAGACCTGAATACCACTTGTTGCAATTAAGGTCTCAACATCGCAACCTCGGACCAGTCTCTAATACCACTTGTTGGAAACGAAGGCATAGTAAAAATATTTGGCCACATACATACACATTGAGAGAAGGAACACCAACCAATTTAATGTGCAAAATTCCTCCAAATTGAGGGGGGGGAAAAAAAGATCGGCAACAACCGATAAAACCCTTATAATGAAAAGATGGGTTACAACTGGAAACATTTACAACACTATGTCTCTCACTCTCATTTAAATAGTAAGAGTCACCCCTCCTTTCACAATTCTCTTTCCTCTCTCGATATGCTCTCCCCTACTTGGGTTTTAGGGTGCTCGAGATACACCTAATAAGTACCAAGATCTTACACTATCATTGAAGACCCTTCATTGGATCAAGAGTATCCCTCCTCAAACACTACTTTCATTTTAGTGGATTTGGGATGTTTAACATATTTCGATGTCTTATGTATCTATAGGAGAAGCGCCTAGGTCTCCAAGCTATCCCTTAGTCTCTTCCACAATATTCCTATTCTAAATATAACTAGCATTAATGACCTATATGACACATGAGATTTATATATACAACTTTTTTTTTAATTGAAAATTTTGATAATTCTCATTATGATAAATACATTAATACTTGAGAAAATACAAACCATCAATATAATATCATGCATTACACCCTTCATTGTAATCGATTCCTAATTAACAACTATAACTGTTGTTGAAAATATTAATGTCGTCGGATTTGCAATTAGGGTTACATTTTGAAAATCAGAGTCTTATAGAATCTTTAGTTATGTATGTTGTTTTTTCTTTTTAATTGGAAATACAAAACTAATAATATTGGAGGTGTCAAACAAGAAATGAAAATGGTATTTCAAGACTCCCAGTTATGTGATTGAAAAAGGAAAGAAAATGCCAAATTATGTGAAAGTGATATGTGTCAATTGAAGAACTGAATTCATTTTATTTTAATATATTTATATAGATTCTAGGAATATTAACTTTCCAAATAATACTAGAATTCTATGAATAAAAATATTCTATGTGAAATGAAATCGTCATAAGATAAAGTAAAATATTCTAAAATATTCTATATAATTTTGGGATAAAATTCCAAGAAATCTCCCCTTCACCAAATTATAGGCTAATGAATGGTCTTGGGATGCAACACTTCTATTCATGGGACCTATCCATCACTTAGATTCATTAGAACTTACCAATGCTGAGGGAACAATATCTATTCCCTATCCCTTAACAATCGAGGGATAACTTCAACATTTTTGCACAACTTTAACTCTTCTTATTTAATTAACAACATTGCTCGATCCATTAACATCTCATCTTCTCTTGTGCATGTCTTTCACATATCTCCCTAAGTTGACTACAAACCACTTTGACACCACTTGTTGGAATTAAACCTGCTCTAATACCACTTGTTTGGATCAAATTCTCACCACCGCAACCTCAAACCAGGCTTCTAGACCACTTTTTACAGTAGTATAATATAATATTTAGTCACACGCATACACATAAGAAAAGGAACACTAACCAAGTTAACGTGAAAAACCTCTCCACACTGAGGAGAAAAACCAAGACCGACCAAAATTTATGAATCCACTATAATAGAAAAGATAGATTACAACTAGGTATATTTTCAATAGTCCGCCTCTGACGAATCTATCATCCCTCTCCACACATTCTCCCCTTATTTGGGGCTTGGGTGCTGAGGATACACCCAACAAAGATTTGGATCTCACACCATCACTCAAAAACCTTGGATTAGGTCAGGAGGATCCCCTCCCACATTCTCATTGAGAGATTTAAGTTGTCTAACATATGCGCATCTCTATGTATTTATAGGATAATCGTCTTAGCGTCCAAGTTATCTCTTAGTAATCTTCCACAATAATTATATTCCAAATAGATTTTTAGGAATATTAACTTTCCCAATAGTTGCTAGTCCAAGTAAGCTAAGTCAACCAAGAGGGGCTTTTTGCTGGCGTTGAAGCGGAGAACTGAGCCAAGAATTCTCTTTCTTCCTCATAAACCGCATGAGTGCTCCCGATCCAGGATTCTATTTTATCATCAGATCAATCAGCCTTCAACATTTTATTTGCATATCCTCTTCTTTTTATAAATGAATGGATCTCTTTACTTTTATGACTTAGTTGTCTTGTGTTTCTCGAAAAAGTGATTCGACTGATAGGATTTGGTATGATACTTGTGTGATCAATGAAATTAATATTCCAATATGTTTTCTTAGAACGTTGTAGGTTGACTCCAAATAATTGCAAATAAAAAGTTTAACACAAAATAATGAGAAATATAATGAAATCAAGGATGCGAAGCAAATAAATCAATGAGTTAAATAAATAGATCAATGAGTTGAATAAATAGATCAGGTCAGTTTGAGCATAAAAAATAAATAACATAGTGTAAAGCACGTAGTGTCTGTTTAAGAAGTACATCCATTAATTAGGCTACAATGTTGTCAAAGGATTCTCCTTAGAATTCAACCAGCTTCCATTAATCTTCTTTGACATTACAATACTAAGCGTCCACCTGCCTTGAAAACACACCCTTTAAGAACCTCTTGAAGTCTCCTAAGTCTCCACTTAGGAAGGCTAACTCTCTGAGTCTACCCTCTTGCTTGCAACTAGGATTCTCCGAACCCTGTTGCCTCACAAGGAAAGTGTATACAAACATTATAACGATTTTGAATTGATCACTCAAGAGTGTAATAAAAACTTAGAATATGAGTTAAGCTCTTTTTATTTGTGCGTTGCATTCTTCTTCTTCAACTAAGTTCTCTGTTTATAAGCATTGAGAATCAAACCATTGGAGCAAAGCTGATTTGCAGCTCTCATCATCTATAAAGTGCTTTTATCCCTTTCCTGATTTGAATACATTTGAATATCCGTTCTTTGTTCCAAAATGTAACTAGCTATTAAGTTCTGAAAACCACAAAGTTAACCTTGCTTTTTGAAGGTTCAGCAATGGATAATTATTAAAATTATTACTTAATTAATCTCAAAATAATGCAATTAATCCATTTTAACACATGTAGAAATACACTACATTTAAGGACAAAAATTAGAGTCAAATATTTATCAATTAATTGATAAACTAAGATAAATAATCCCATTATAGAATTGTACATAATTATATAATTTCATTGTTAATGGTTGGATACGCAAATTACAGATTTGATGCAATTGATCATACTATTATAAAATCCATCTCAAGCCCATTTTAAATTGTGAGAATTTTATGATTCTGACAAAGGTTAATTTTTGACATGCCGTCAAGTACCTTAAAGGTAAAAGTTCAAGGAGGTTGAACTTTAGCATTGAAGCTTTGGGAAGTTAGTATCTCAGATAATTTTTCATAATAGTTACTTGCGATTATTAGCACATAAGTAGGATACAATGAACTATTCATACATGATCAAGTGCTCTTAGACTATTAAAACAATATGCCTTAAACTCAAAATGTATAGGAACGCCTAAAGCAAATAGTCACAGCACATTAAGGGACATTTTTAATCTCTCCTGTTTTGATGAAAAGGCAACATTTGTTATCAAACAACATTAGGGGACATGTGATGGTATTCAGGATTTGTGCACCCTTGAAATTAAGAAACTAATGCATAAAGCATACATTCTAGTTCTAAAACTTTCTCCCATTTCTTCCACTAAGAGGGAAAATAATGAACAATATGAATTTTAAGTTGTAGGATATTAAGCATATAAAGTCAATCAAACTCAATTTAACTAGAACATCACTCATTTAGCCATTACGCAAGAACTTATCAAGTGCCACATATATAGACAAGTATGAACATGGTATTGAATTTTTATGGCAGTCATATATGTAACTGGTCTTGAGAAGGCATACACTAAGTAGAAATAATTTAAGCAATATTGCTAAGCAGTCATGCAAGAGCTATTTAGATAACCATCATAATAAGTATAATCATTAAAGATTGAACACCGAATGCATTAAGTTCAAAAGAATTCATCACACCAACTATCTTGTTTAAGAATTATCACTGCTACTTCAAGGGCCACCCTTAGCCCAAATTATTGCTTGAGCTTGTTCATAAGTAATCCCAAATTTTCTCCTCTATTGACTTTGATTAAAGAGGTAGGGTATACATTAGGAATAAAAATGTAGGCCACTATTTTAAAATACTTACAAACCATAAACTAATGCGTAAACCAAAAGATTATTTGTAAGCATCATGAAATTGTTTTGAAATAAAGAGGAGCAAGGACTAATAAGTTTTTAAGGGGACCTATTCCAAGGGACCTGGTTACAATTGGCTCTTCAACCAAGCTACACTCTGAAATGGTTGTAGTTTTATGGTCATTGGAGCTTGATGAAGCTCTCTTTGTTGCCTTCTTGTGTTTAGTTGGGACCTCTAATAGGGCCGCATGTGTACGGTGGCATGTTAGCAAATCAAGGTCATCTCCCACAAGGCCTAGGTCAATCTATTGGGTTTTACTTCCTCAAGATAGGAGGATTAAAAGTTGAGATTGAAATTAGATTCATCTACTGTCTAATATAGTGGATAATAATCAAGGAATTATATAAAACAAGCAATATCCCAATTCATGTATCGAACAAGCACTTGTTTCTCAACGCGTTGTTTTAAAATCGACAATTGAAATATCACAACCCTCTTTTAAGGTGAAGCAAAATGCCTAAATCTAGCCAATTATCCTGTCTCAAGGGCTCTTGATTTGTTTGAATTCATTAAGCATGCAATTATCAAATTTGTGGTTTTTCAATTGGTGTGACTTTCTTAAGACTTCATAAAATCAAGTCAAATCCTAGGGCTTCAGTATCAAATTTCATCTTTCAGTTCTTCACTCATTACTCAAAACATGCAAGAAAGTGATCATATTTCTCACAAGACAATAAACACCTAAGATTCGATGGAACAATCTAACAATTCCAGAACACTCAAAGAGATCAACGCAAGATTGGGAAAATTAACAAGTATTTGCACAAATCCAATATCAAAAGAACAAAAGATAATCAAAATTGCAAAACACAAATCCTAAATTAGAAAAGAAAATAGAAGAGAAGAGAAGAGAAGAAAAGAGAAATGCTAAGCTAAAGAACGCGTCCGAATCCGTCGATTGCAAACCCAGCATGGAATCCTCACAAGATCTCCACCTCAATTCACTCTCTCTCCCTCTAATCAAATCTAAATCCTAATCTGCATGGTGAATGTGAAAGTGGATGGAACGGAATAGATGAAGAAATGAGGCTGAAAACAACTCTTTTATCGCAAAAATTCTCTAGCTAAATGTAAAAACTACCTGGAAGTTGAACAGCCGTGAAAAAAATAAGGCGACTTGGGGAAGGAGGCTCACCACGGCCTGGCCATGGAGACCACCACAGGCTGTGGCCCTAACATGGTCAGACCATGGTGGCTTCTAGTTTTGGTGCCCTGCTAGTTTTGTAAAATCTGGTTAACCGTGGTTGACTATGTATGCTATCCTATATTAACCATGGTGTATATCCAGGTAAATCATGTCCCTTGCGAGTTTTTGGCCAATTTTGTGGAGCCTTTGGCTCCTTACATCATTCTTCATAGATTTTATAGATACACTCAAGTTCTGTGAGCTAATTTCCATAACATATCATCAACCCCAAACTCGAGCGTAAAACAAAAAAGACGCACAAAATCCCACATTCAAG
>NCQV01059034.1:319-12318 GCA_002740545.1 Lophocereus schottii | reverse complement strand
GATATACATTAATCATTCCCCTTATGCTTAAATCTTTACTTGTCCTCAAGCAAACATTAGATAAAACCGACAAGGGAAGATGCATCTGGGACTCAAATACATAACAACCTCCTCAAACTAGGCAACGCCTAGCACATTACAAGCAAGAAGATCAATCAATGATGACTCCAAATAGTGCACAATACATTTCAAAATCAAGAGAAAGTGGATGTTTTCAAAGATATATACGTCCATGAGCCAGATATCAAACTTGATCATCCATAAAGAATGACAAAGCACATCACCCAAGTACAAGGAATTATAAAGCTAAATAGACTGGTAGAACCTCAGTTTTGGGGAAACATAGATCACTCCTACTCATGTGTTTGAAATATACTATAAGTTCACTCAAGACTCATTCCAAAGATGCAAACAACCATATGCTTACCAAGACTCTCAAATTCTCCACTACTAAAATTGCAATGTGCATGTAACAATCAAAAGGGCTTTACTTAGGTTGTAATGCGGGCTAAAAAGGTTAAGGGAAAGGAGTTGATAAACGAATTTTGTAACACGCCCAAAATGCTAATGATATGATTTATCGAAAAACCGCAGTGGAAGACTTAATAATAGAAGGTGCTACCACCATCCTGATAAGGACAAGGCTCACTGAAACCATTTAATCTTGCAACTCATGTTCACAATCACAATATCTATTAAACTGAAACACTTCAAGACCAAAGTCCATAATAGTTCAACTTCAATACAATCTTAATCATCTTATGTACTAACTCGCACTCCACACTATACAAGTATATTGAATATGGATCCAACTTAACCCTGAGGTCAATCCCAATATTCATTCTATGCTGAATCTACTATGAGCATCTAATTACTTCCAAAAGGACTTGCTAAATGGAGAAACATGTGATACTTCATCACCTAAAATGGAAATCACGAAAACAATTTAAAAACATGACCTAAAACTTAGTACATGCATTCCTGTATTGTAAAATGAGCATAGAAATACTGTTGATGGGTATCCGCCTTTGCAATTCATTTAGTTCACAATAAAAATGACAAATCACTATATAAACTGATTCATTGATAAATTCATTAAGAGTTGTAACTTGATAAATATGTTCTGCTTTCTTAAGATACATGCAATGGCGTACCATGAGTCTTTTTAAAAAATGTCATCTAACTTGATAAATATCATCTGTTTCATAAATGTCATCTAACTTGATAAATATGTTCTGACTTGATAATACCGAAGCGTAACGGGGAACAATAACTAGGCCTCGATTCTATTTCATAAATGTCATTGTAGATATGTGTAGTCAGTAAATGGTCCTTACTCACATAATTGAGTAAGTAAGTGTAATAGAAATTGAGTAATTAAGTGTTACATATAGCTTGGGTATTTCAATATAACTTCAAAATTGAATTAATAAAAGTAATTAAATCCAATACAAAGTAAATAAAAGTAAAATAGACCATAATGAGATAAATGAGATTACAAAGAAATAGGTCTTGATGGTGAAAAATGAGAGAGTGGCTGTTGCCTTTTCTGAGATAGGCTGCTAATACGGGTTTAAGGTTCGCTGATGTATAGCCTGGTTCAAGATAACAGCGAGTACACTAGATTAGCTTGGTCAATGCATTTGATACATTCTGAATTGAGTAAGTTATAAAGGTTTGACGTCAAGAGAGATATATCTTGGTTCAAAATGGCATAAACTGTAATAATTTGGTCTGATAAGTATGGTTTCTGAGTCACAGCTCTCCCCACTTCTTATATTCCATTCATAAATCCATTAGATATAGAATTCCACCGCAAATGAGTCATCAAGCTCAATAGAAGCTATTAAACTCACTAAACCTGGTATTTTCTTTGTAAAATCCATAATTGATTCAAAGCTCATAAACAAGCTCTCAAATTGTATACTTATCTTCTTCTTTCTCAATAATCAAGCTAAAAGCTCCATGAAAGTCTATGAATGTTCATTTCCCCCTTAAATGACCTTACATGGCCCAAAATACACAAAATGAGTGCATGATCAATCTCACTCAATCTTTGTTACTACTCTTTATACAATTACTCAAAATGCTTCCAAAAATCACCAAATTCAAAATATTCAACCAAACTTCATAAAATCAGATAGGAAATTAAAAAATAATATGGACAATCTACAGTAAAAGTTTTAGAATTTTCCTCCAAGTACATGCTGTACAGAAATTGCAATAATAGCCCAATTTGCACCAAAGCAGATTAGTTCACTTCAAATATTTCGTAACTTTTACCCTTGACCTCAAATGAAGACCTAAAACCCCAATATGGAAAGATCAAGAAGTCTCAAAAAACTTTTATTTACAACACAAAACATGATTCTCACAATAGGATTCCGAAAATGGGGTTAGAACACAAGTGTGTTAGTTTTAGTTGAACCTATACAGTTCTAACAAAATAGCCATAACTTTGTCTATAGAACTCGGATTAAGGCAATTCAAAAGGAATTTGAAAGCTACTACAATGACCTATCTACCCACCAAAAAACACAACTTTTTAGTGGGCTGATCATTACCAGTTTAATCTCAAAATCACCCCTATTTTTTGCCATTTTCAGCCCTCACTGTTTTTGCTATCTCCTCTTTTTTTTTTTTCACACAAATCCTCACTTGAAATCATTCCAAATCACCAAAAGCATCATCATAATCATTGATAAGACTAAAGATTACAAAATCATTTACAAATACAAATCTATCACTTCACTTAAGCTAACTGGATCATGACAAAACCCTAACCCCTAACATGCTTCAAACTCAACCCCACCATGATCAATATCCCCAAAATCAACAAAATTTGCATGATAACATTGATTTTGATCATGAAAACATAAATCATAATTAAAACAATTGCCACAACCAAAAATACATCAAGATAGAGTTAGAGTTTTTACTCACTTTAAGCTTGAATGCTAGAGAATGGAGGTGGTGTTTGGTGTTAGAGGAGAGAGTAAGAACATGAAGGATAGATTTTTCTTGGTGGTAAATGACTTGGATGTTTATCTTTGATACTTGGCTAATATTAACGCTTGAAAAAGGGGTTTTTTGCTAATTAAAATTAGGTACAAATAATGGTAATTAACTTAATTTCATTGCACCAAAATTTTCGGGCCATAATTTGGACCCAACAGAAGTAAGCCATAATTTGGGTCCAATGAATTGGGCCATATTAAATAAATTTGGACCCAAGTTTTTGCGTAGCTAAACTTAAAATTTTGTGATGTTATGGAAAATAATTTAACGCTTAATCATAATTATCGAGGTTTACTATCAATTCACCTGAAATTTAATCAATCAACAAAACTTAAATTAACAATCAGTAAAACTTGATTTGCGTGGGACTCAAATGAAGTATCCTCCAACTGGGATGACTAAATAAGATAAATGAAAGCAGAAAATTTAAATGACATAAGGTAATTTAGTAAATATGTAAATTAAGTGTAATTGAATTAATAAACATAATTTGGTTAAACAAATTAACCATTAGTCATTAAATAAATAAAGGCGAGTGATTAAATGAATAAATATGATTAGTTAAATAAATAAACATGATTTCAATAAGTAAATGCGTTAGGGTTGGGTTATTAGAATCTTCCCCCCTTAAAGAGTTTCGTCCTCGCAATTTATAATTTTGATAATGTATGCAATGCCACCTCAAGTATGGACAGTTGGTTTTTACTGCTTCCAAAAGGTATGATTATCATAAAGTGTATAGCTGCTCAATCCTACGGTCGAGTATTTAAATCCTCAGCGACTGGTTCAAAATTGATCTTCTCTGTCTTGACCACTTATAAGTATGGAAACCATTGCATTTCCTAATAAGTACTTTGACACTGACTCATAAAGCCCAATGTAATGAGCACTCAATCATCTCTGATATCCAGTCTCTTGCCACCCTTGACTGGAGAAATCATTTGGAATGCTTCACATCTCATCTAAACTTTGATAGTCTCCTTCTTTGGTCAAAATGACCATATGACTCTTGTGTAGTCCTTGTGTCACCTTAGCATATACTTGAACTGTCTCATTATTTTCAATGCTTCTTCTAGCTTACTCTATCATGCTAGATATCGTTGAGATCATGCCCTTATCAAAATGTCCTTATCTGATGTTCTTAATGCATCATATGATCTTCCCTCATCAGATTAGTCTAAGATCTACTCTAAGTCCGAATTAGATGCTAGAACAAACATGGTCAAAGATGAAAATGATGGAATTGTAGTCAAGTGAGTCATTAGGAACAAAAGAAATAAACAATGAGACTAGAAAAGATTTATAAAGGAGGGATTAACATGGAGTGGTTAGAATAAAGATAACCATAAGTGTATCATGAATTGTGAAATATAATACCACAAGAATTATGGTTTATAAATATGGATCATAAAGGGCCAAATACATAATCAGTCAAGGAGAAAGATGGCCCGATTATACTCGGATTTAACTCATGAATTGGAAACAAGATGGCAAGCAATTGAGCTTCAACTAGGTGACTTTATAGCCACAAGTAACAAGATAGGTGCAATAGATAGATGGAACAAGTGATGTGCAATAAATAGATGGATAGATTGGATAAGCAAAGTGTAATAGATAGAAACATAGATTGGACATACAAAGTATAATGGATAGATAAATGGGTTGGATGAGCAAAGTTCCAATGGATAGATAAATAAATTGAGCAAGCTTTAATAGGAACATGCCTTTATTCGTATGAAGCCAATTCGAGTACAACAATAAGATTAAATAGAGAATGCAGAAGTTTATTTATCAGAATGTAAGATATGTGTGGGATTTGAAGTTCAAAATAAAGAGAGTAAGGGGATTGTGACAATCGCAATCACCTACACCAATGAGAGTTAAATTACATTATGAATTCAGAACAAGTTATACGAGCTTATCACTATAAATACATGAGTGTATGGTAGATATGCGAATTGGCTCTCAATGAAATGAACTACAACTCATGATCATGAAATAAAGATGGTGAAGGTCAAGAGCACTAGAATATTGACAACCTTATAAGGTCAAAGAAAAATGTGGTGCACATTTAACAATGGGTTTGCAAAGACATGGAAGATCACGCTAACAGGAAATATCAGGTTGGAATACATGGGAGATTAAACAATATTGGATAGCACCAAGTTTTGACGATGCGACAAGCAAAGAATTTCCAGAATTACTGTAAAAGGGCATTTTTGCAAAAGATAAATTGTGGTTGCATGGTTTAGGTGTGATATCCAGACCTCAAATCATTCATGGAAAAGACTTCTGTTGTAGCAATTAATCCCATAAATCATTTATTCAAGGAATAGAGCACTTGTTTTTGATAGTGATCTTGTTCAACTCTTTGTACGCAGTACACAACCATATGGTTCTGCCTTCCTTCTTCACACATATAAAACTAGGGTTTCCCATGGTGACATACTTGGTCAAATAACTCCCTTTTGTAACGACTCATCTTACTAAATCTTTAGTTCTTTGGACTCTACTGAGGGTCATATGATAGGGGCTCTGAAAATAGATTGTGCACTTAGAACTAGGTTGATCAGAAAATCAATGTTTCTTAGGGGATAATTGTCCTAAAAGTCCTCAGATGAAACATCTCTAAATTCACAAATTGTAATTATGGATATGTATATACTGAGTGTGGTTAGCATATCACCAGTATTGAATGCATTATCGACACGATAACTCACTTGCTTGCTTAGTGTAGTTAGGGCGAAAATGGGATTTTTCTTCCCTCGGTCCATAGAAACACATGTCTAGTCTTTCCTTATTTCTCTAACTGACCTTAAGATCTTTACATCTTCTACATGTACAGAATCAATTCATCCCTATAATGATAATAAGGTCTGCTAATCAAACTAGATTGAATGACCATTGAATATGGTTCCAGTAATACTAATAGAGGCATATTTATAAAAGACAACACATTCAACTGCTTACTGGTCTCGATAAATTTAACAAATACAGGAACAATCTAAAGTGCAAAGAGATGTAACAACACCATTAACTCTTACAAAGATATTTTTTTATTGGTTATAAACGACCGGCATATAACCTGAATGAATGAAAGGACGAAGATTCGTAATAAAAAAGGTAAGGAATATAAATAACCTGCATAGATAAGATATGCAGTTTATTCATGATGGTCATGATAGTAAAGTAAATGAACAATGTTATGAAGTTGAGAGGGAGTATTAAGTACTGAAGATGAAAAACATTTAACAAATTACCAAAGAGGCATTTGAAAAGTCATACAATACTCGTATGTGAGTAAATTGATGAAGATAAGGGTCAATACCCAGAAGGGAAATTTTATTCATGTGGTGTTTAAAAGGTCAATACATCAAGATGAAGGAGTCAGTCTTATGACTGAAAATGATGGCATCCATCAATAACACATTCTGTAGTAAATGGAAGACTTGGGTAGGCATATAAACTTTGAAACTACTGGCAGATGAAAATAACACAACTTATTGTTTATCATTAATGAGATAGGCTGTACTAGTAAAGAAAGTATTGCCAAAATAACTTGAGTAACGACATGCAGTCACGGCCATAGAGTAACATGCTAACATGATGTTACGGTGCTGTAGAAACACAAACAATATGGATCTATTTAATTTCTGAAAGGGCGCTCAATGACTAGGTCTGAAGCAACCAGAGGCTTTGCAAGCAATAAATGAATAATGCCTAAATAGAGGCAAGGAGTTCAATTAGGTGACAGTAAAAATATGAACACAGTGATGATTGAACTGTAAGTAGAATGGGTGAAATATACTTAGGAAGAACTGCAAATCACACAGTAACGCATACCGGGGGTCATTATAGGCTCTATTATGGAAATAGAGAATTACATGATTATGATTATCAGGGTTTGAATCGCCTATAAGAAATGTTGCTCAGATGTGCTTAAAGGACTTCCTACAGACCACATATAAGATTTTTTATAAACGCTCCATTACAATTCAAGAGAGTGTTAGTAGTAAAACCTTAGCCCTGATACCAAATCTATAACGCCCCCAAAACACTAATGACATGATTTATCAAAAAACTGTAGCAGAAGACGTAATAATAGAAGGTGCTACCACCTCCTGATAAGGATAAGGTTCACTGGAACCATTTAATCTTGTAACTCATATTCACAATCACAATATCTATTAAACTGAAACACTCCAAGACCAAAGTCCATAATAATTCAACTTCAATATAATCGACTTAATCATACCATTTTGCTAACTCGCACTCCACACTACACAAGTATATTGAATATAGACCCAACTTGACCATGAGATCAATCCTAACATTCATGCTATGCTAAATGCATTGTGAGCATCTGATGACTTCCAAAAGGGCTTGCTAAATGGAGAAACATGTGATACTTCATCACCTAAAATGGAAATCATGAAAACAATTCGAAAATGTGAGCTAAAACTCAGTGCATGCATTCTTGTGTTGTAAAATGAGTATAGAAATACTGTTGATGGGTACTCGTATTTACAATTCATTTATTTCGCAATAACAATGAAAATGGAAGTAATATGAAACAGAATTGCTCATTATTATCAGGATGTGAACCCCTTGCAATGATATGATCTATACATAAGTGTACACCTGCCAATCTGATCAAGAGTTGGCCTGAAGCCGAGCGGGCAAAATGATGGGCTGACACCCTATAGATGATGACTAATGGGGTAACAAGTAAAATATGGAAAATCACTGTATGAATGGATTCATTTATAAACTCATCAAGAGTTGTAACTTGATAAACGTGTTCTGCTTTCTTAAGATACAGGCAATGGAAATACCTTAAGTCCTTTAAAAAAATGTCATCTGACTTGATAAATGTCATCTGTTTCATAAATATCATCTGACTTGATAAATATGTTCTTACTTGATAACACTTAAGCATAAAGGAGAACAATGATTAGGCCTCGATTCCGTTTCATAAATGCCATTGTAGATATGTGTAGTCAGTAAATGGTCCTTACATAATTGAGTAAGTATGTGTAATAGAAATTGAGTAATTAAATGGTATACATAACTTAGGTATCTCAATATAACTTTAAAACTGAATTAATAAAAGTAATTAAATCCAATACAAAGTCAATGAAAGTAAAATAGACCACCCTGAGATAAATGAGATTACAAAGAAAAAAGCCTTGATGGTGAAAAATGAAAGAGTGGTTATGGCCTTTTCTGAGATAGGTTGCTAATACGGGTTTAAGGCTCACTGATGTATAGCTTGGTTCAAGATAACAACGAGTACACTAGATTGGCTTGATAAATACGTTTGATACATTCTGAATTGAGTAAGTAATAAAGGTTTGGGGCTAAGAGAGATATATCGTGGTTCACAATGGCATAAACTGCGATAACCTGGTCTGATAAATATGGTTTTTGAGTCACAACTCTCCCCACTTCTCATATTCCATTCACAAACCCATTAGATATAGAATTCCACCTCAAATGAGTCATCGAACTCAATAGAAGCTATTAAGCTCACTAAACTTGGTATTTTCTTTGTAAAATCCATAATTAATTCAAAGCTCATAAACAAGCTCTCAAATTGTATACTTGTTTTCTTCTTTCTCATTAATCAAGCTAAAAGCTCCATGAAATTTCATGAATATTCATTTCTCCCTTAAATGATCTTACTTGGCCCAAAATACTATAATGCTCCCAAATTGCTAATTGCTTGATTCATAGATAACTGCAACAGAGGACTTAATGATGTAAGGCGCTATCGCCGTCCTAACAAGGACAAGGCTTACTGAAACCATTCAATCTTGCAACTCATGTTCACAATATCTATTAAACTAAAACACCTCAAGACCAAAGTACATAATAGTTCAACTTCAATACAATCGGCTTAATCATACCATGTGTTAACTCGCACACCGCACTACACAAATATATTGAATATAGACCCGACTTGACCTTGAGGTCGACCCCAGCATTCATGCTGTGCTGAATCCACTGTGAATATCCGACGACTTTCAAAAGGGCTTGCTAAATGGAGAAACATGTGATACTTCATCACCGAAAATGGAAAACATGAATGCAGTTCAGAAGTATGACCAAAAACTCAGTACATGCATTCCTGCATTGTAAAATGAGCTAGAAATACTGTTGATGGGTACCTACTTTTGCAAATCATTTAGTTCGCAATGACAATGAAAATGAAAATAATATGAAACTGAATTGCTCATTATTATCTAGATGTGAACCCCTTGTAATGATATGATCTATACATAGGTGCACACGTGCCAATCCAATCAAGAGTTGGCCTGAAGCCGCTCGGATAAATGATGGGCTAATGCCCTATAGATGATAATTGACGGGGTCACAAGTTAAATGGCAAATTGCTGTATAAACTCATTCATTGATAAACTCATTAAGAGTTGTGACATGATAAACTTTGTTTACTTTTTGAAGATACAGACAATGGATGCACCTTAAGTCTTTAAAAATGTCATTTGACTTGATAAAAATCAGCTGTTTGATAAATATCATCTGACTTGATAAATATGTTCTGACTTGAAAACACTTATGCATAATAGGAAACAATAACTAGGCCTTGACTCTGTTTTATAAATGTCATTGTAGGTATGTATAGTCAGTAAATGATCCTTGCTCACATAATTGAGTAAGTGAAAGTATGTGTAATAGAAATTGAGTAATTGAATGGTATACATAACTTGGGTATTCTAATATAACTTCAAAGCTTAATTGATGAAAGTAATTAAATCCAATGTAAAGTAAATGAATGTAAAATAGACCACAATGAGATAAATAAGATTACAAAGGAAAATGCCTTGATAGTGACAAATGAGAGAGTGGTTGTGGCCTTTTCTGAGATAGGTTGCTGATACGGGGTTAAGGCTTGCTAATGTATAACTTGATTTAAGATAACAGCTAGTACACTAGATTGGCTTGATAAATACATTTGATACATTCTGAATTGAGTAAGTAATAAAGATTTTAGGCCAAGAGAGATATATCTTGGTTCAAAATAGCATAAACTGTAGTAACTTGATCTGATAAACATGGTTTCTGAGTCACAACTCTACGCACTTCTCATATTTCATTCATAAATCCATTAGATATGGAATTTCACTCGAAATGAGTCATTGAACTCAATAGAAGCTATTCAGCTCAGTAAACTTGGTGTTTTCTTTGTAAAATCCATAATTAATTCAAAGCTCATAAACAAGCTCCCAAATTGTATACTTATCTTCTTCTTTCTCATTAATCAAGCTAAAAGCTCCATGAAAGTCTATGAATATTCATTTCCTCCTTAAATGACCTTACTTAGCCCAAAATACACAAAATGAGTGCCTGATCAATCTCACTCAATCTTTATTATTGCTCTTTACATAATTACTCAAAATGCTTTCAAAAATCACCAAACTCAAAATACTCAACCAAAATTAATGAAATCTTATAGGAAACTTGAAAATAATATGGACAATCCATAGTACAATTTTTAGAATTTTCCTTCAAATATACGCTGCACAGAAATTACAATAACAACCCAATTTGCACCAATGCCGGTAAGTTCACTTCAAAAAGTCATAACTTTCACCATTGACCTTAAATGGAGACCTAAGTCCCCAATATGAAAAGATTAAGAAGTCCTGAAAAACTTTCATTTATAATACAAAATATGATTCCCACAATAGGGTTCCCAAAATGGGGCTAAAATACAAGTGTGTCCGTTTTGGTCCATTCTGCATAGTTTTGGTAAAACGACTATAACTTTTTTCACAGACCTCGGATTGAGCGATTCAAAATCCATTTGAAAGCTAACACACTGAGCTATCTACCCACCAAAAATCATGATTTCACTTCATAATTATATCCAATAAAAATTATTTTTCAATCAGAAGCACACACAAACCAAACTGAATGCTAATTTAATCCAAACCATACATTACTTGCCAAAACCCTAGTTTATGGCCAACTTGGATTCACTCCAACTCATTTCAAATCACCAAAACATCATAAACATCAATAGGTGAAAGATGACCAAATCAAAGATAAAACAATCAAAATTCAACATTTTAACATTAAGCTTGCATGAACATGATTACCCTTAAACCCTAGCATGCTCCAAGCTTATTTGAATAAATAAAAACAGCAAAATAACCCTTGATTCTATCAATACAACATGTCAACAACCATAAATAGCAAAACAAGAATCAAAACCAAAAATCTAAAGAGATAAGTTTAGGATTACTCACTCCAAGCTTGATAAAAGTAGAAATGAAAGTGATATTTAGTGGTTTTGATGATGACGAATAGTGGCTAGTGGTACTAGGAAGTCGGGGGGAATCGGTGGCAGCCGAGGTTAGCAAAACAGCAGCAACAACAGGGGGGAAGGGGCTGCTGGTTAGAGAGAGAGAGGAGAAAGAAGTGGGTTGAAATTTTTGGTTGTATTTTCTTGACTTGTCTTACTTGACTAAATTTATACCTTAAAAAGTAGCTTTTTACTAACCATGGTTAAGCTTAAATCATGGTTATTAGTTAGGGTAATCATGCAAACTTGTCGGGCTTCAAATTGGGCCGAAAAAAGTTGGGTTCGGAAATAAAACGCCCTGTAACGATAACGTATTTATATTACTTGAATTTAAATTTTGTGACGATATGGAAAAATAATTTAAATCACTTGGATTACAATTATTTGGGCCTAATATCAATTTTACAAAAATTTTCTTTAATAAATAAATAAATAAATTAATAAACTCGAATTGCATAGTACGGGCCCAAGTAAATTTTTCCCCACTGGGATGATTAAATTTAATTGCTTAATAACCTCTAAATCATGCTTACTGAAGCTTAGTACCGATTCACCCGATATTTAATCAACCGATGAAACTTGAATTGACAATCAATGAAACTTAAATTGCAAAGTGGGACCCAAAATAAAATATCTTCCAACTGAGATGATC
>NCQV01059030.1:11687-30437 GCA_002740545.1 Lophocereus schottii | reverse complement strand
GGGTTGAAGTAGGTTGAAGTAGGTTGAAGTTGGTTGAAATTGGTATTTTTTTTTAGGTGGGTTAAAGTAGGTTAAAATAGGTTGAAGTAAGTTGAAGTGGGTTGAGGTTGGTAAATGTGGATTGACCCATAAAAAGAACAGAGCCTTAATTGACGCAAAAATATTAGTCTGATATAGCTGGTATAATAAAATATGGCTAGTAAATAGTTAATGCAATTAGTTATATTGAAACCAAAAATCCACAACTATTACTTGAATAGTAACTTCAAAATGAATTTGGCAAAATCAAATATGAATAGTAAAATTGTACAGTAAATTGATTGAATGGAACTTACTGCTATTGAATTCTACATATGATATCTCACAGCAAGGGAAGTAAAGTAGAAGGCAAGAAGAAAAGAACAGAGAGCATAGGAAAGTAAAACTGACACAATAGAGTTTTGCCTCTCACGTTACAACTTTGGAACCTTTACATATGTCCAAAAAGTAAAGTGAACTGCAATCTAAAATTATTGAAACAATAAAATGATATTATTTCTTACACTTGAACAGTAAAAAGATAAAATTATTCAATTATCTTGAATAGTAAGTTGATCTTGAGCCGTTCTACGCGGATATTTTTGAAAGGTTGATGAATGACAGTCTTGTTAAAATCGGACAGCTGCTACTTAATTTTTTGTGGTTGTATCCCTGTGGTGGTTGAGTATTGAACATATGCATAATGTGATGCAAATATTGTCTTGAATACAAGTTGGTAGTAATGGAGTGTGATATTCGGTATATCTATGTTGTGGTGATTCTTTGGAGTAGAAGAACCAATGCTCATTAGTAGAACAGATGTGCGCATCGGGAATAACCCGTTGAATAAATTGAATGATATGCTGTTCAAGTGGTTGCCAATAGTCTGTGATATACCGGTGATAAAAACGGAACGTTTGTATGCAACTAGTAGGTGCCACGATGAGTGTTGAATGGTCATAGAGTTCTTGCAAAAGTGTTATGTAGAATTTGATGGTTTGGCATTAGGTATAAAAGGAGGAGTCTGAACGAGAAAGCCATTGATTATGTTGAATAAAAATGGGATATTTATTGTATCGAGCTCCTTTGAAAGGAGTAAAGTATAGTTTAGGATCATGATCTCTGAGGTAAAATAGAAGAGGTTCTTGAATGTCTTTAGGTAGGTTGGATATTGAATAGGGGCAGAATTGAATATGGACTTCATCTGGAATAAAGAAATTGAAGCAAAGTTACTTTGCTTGAAGAAATTCTCGATTGAGCAATTAAGGAACAGAATTTTTCTCCCTATTAATGAGTTCAATATCAAAATCAAAAACTGAAAGCATTGCTTACCAACTGCCAAAATTTGTTTTGATGCATGATTTTGAACATCTTTTTATAAAACTTCTTTTGTACTTTTTCAATCAATTCTTAATAAGAATTCTTTGTAGGACCGACTATTTTCTGTGACTGGGAGGATTTAGCTTACGACTTACATCTCTTTACAACTCTTTGCAACTTCTTACATCTCTTTATATCTTCTTACATCTTCTTAAATCTCCTTATATATTTTTTATACCGTTCAACTTATCATCCTTTTTTTTCATGTTTATAGAAGTGTGTATATAATTTTTTATATACTATCAATTTGAAAAATCTTACATCGTTTTATAAATATAACATTTGTATAACATAAAAATAGAATTTGATTGTTGACATTAATATTTGAATTTCGATATGAAGCATATATACCATTATAGAGAAAATACATCAGCATGTTTTAAATTTATAATACAAAAATTGCATTTGTGTTTGACTTTTGACGTGAATCATGCATGAAAATAGTTAAACTGTAGGTGACGAAAGCATCTTAGTTATTTCATCAATAAGTTTATCTATGAAAACTTAGTTGTTATAATCGTAAAATTGAAGATTAGATTGAGTTTAATTCCAAAATGTTTAATTCAAATAGGATTTCATTTTTAGGATTCTATTCAATTTATTGAGAAAAATTGTTATTCTTTTAATTTTCTTATAGGGAGGTGAAACTAATGTTAATACTAAAAAATTACCTTAAGCATGGAACATATTTGGTTCTACATATTTATCGGCTTGAATTCATCTTATTGATATTTAATTGACTTGTTTAAAGGTTTATTTTTATTAATTATGTTACTTCATTATTAATTTTTATTATCCAAAATGATAATTGTAGAAAATAAAATTTTTCTATAATGTTAAAATAAATTTGTTTAGTGATATTATAAAACTTATTCCATAAATATCAGTGATATACATAATTTTTCCAACAAATTATACATGCATATCTAAAAATTATACTATACAACTTTTAATAATTCAATAGCTCCTTACATGTATCCTTACAACTCCTTATATCTTCTTACATCTTTTTACAGCTTTTTACATCTTTTTACATCTCCTTATATTTCCTTATAGCTTATAGCTGCATCTTATCGTGAAAAAGAACAGGCCTGTAATATAAATCATCTTGAACTTTTGACATACACAAGATAATTGATAAGGCTTCTTTCTTCATGGTGGAATAAACGACTTGAGGTCCAGTCTAGCTCCAATATGGAAGTTTACTAATTGTTTGGGATTTAGGTCAAGATGTTGTTGGAGAATTCCCCCCAAACCCTTATCCGACACATCTATTTCAACTATCGTGAATGCACGTGGATGCGATATGCCTAAACATGGGAGAGATGTGACTTTACTCTTAGTCCACTTAATTATTTGAGCATGCTTTTGCGACCATGCAGGAGGGTTTTTCTTGAGGCTTTGAAATTATGGTTTGCAAATTTCTCTTAGTGTAGGGAAAAAGTCTGCAAGATAATTAAGACAACCAAGCAATCTTTGCAATTGCTTTTTGTCTTTGATTTCATTGGGACATTTGACCACAAATTTGATAGATCGTTGAATGAGTTTAATAGTACCATAAAAAATGAACCGAATTCTGATTTCAAATAATTTCATTTTTGAGAAAGAAACAAGTAAACCATTTCTGTTAATGGCATTGAAGAGTGTTTTTTAATGCTTAAAATGTTGGTCTAAATTTTTTGAATAAATAAGAACATCAGCAATGTAAACTATTGAAAATTCATATTAATCATTGAGAATATCATTCATAATATGTTGAAATTCAGAAGGAGCGTTCTTGAGTCCAAATGTCATCACATTCCATTTGAAGTGTATAAATGGAACTGTGAATGCAGTTTATATCTATCTTTTCAGCACTTCGAATATACGAGAAACTAGATTTCATATCAAATTTTGAAACTATTGTTGCAGCATATAATCTTCCTAATAAATCCTTTTTGTTGGGAATTGGAGATCTTATCCATTGAAGAACTTTATTAAGTAGTTTGTAATTTATGACTAATCTAGGAACACCACATTCCTTTCCTGCTTGATTGTATACATAGAAAGCTATACAATTCCAAGGAGATTTAAAGAGTCTAATAAACTTTTTGTCTAGTAAAGATTGAATCTCTGTTTTACAAAATTCTAAAAGTTCTTTACTCATTTGAGTGTGTGCTTTTGTTGGAATATTTCTTTTATCAAAATCATTTTCATATGGTAATTCAACCATATGTTGTTTTCCATTCAAAAAAAGCATTTGGATTATCAGCATAGACATAATCTTCAATACTTTTTTTATTTTTTGAATTTTTTATTCAATTTTTAGTGTAACAGGTTGTTCTTTAATGCTTGCTCGAACAATCTCTATTTGTAGAAAAACTATGTGTTTCTCTTTAACGAAGATAATTTTTAAGATTGAAACTTCTTGAAGAACTCTAATATCTTTATTTTTTTTTAGGAGAAGCAAATTCAAATTTAATCTCTTTTCCAAGAATATTTGAATAAATTTCCATGGAATTGATAGTGAAGGATAAATTTGAGTAAGGAAGGGAGGTCTAAAAATAACTTGTTGTTTAAGATTTTTAACAAGTATAAAAATATTTTTAAAACAATATTCTTGTTGCAAATATAAACATCTGAATAATTGTAATTAATTTGAAGTTTAGATCCAGTACCACTAGTCATTTTTCTTTAGTTTTTTCAAAATATTTTAAAGAAATCAAACCTTCTTGAATACAATTCATATCAGCGCCGCTATCTAATAGAGCGATAGAATGAAGTTTGAAGTTTTTAATTAAGATAGTAATATAAACATACCATTTTTGAAAATCAAGACGATTAATAACTAAAAGAAAAGCTTCATGGTTTTGTTCATCCGGACTTAACTTGATCAGTGGGTTTTTGAAGATTAGTGAAGAAACTCAATTTTCAAGTTTTTGAAGTTGAGAAATAAGGATTGAATTTGTTTCTTCATGAAGATTTTATGTTTTAAATTGGTCTCTTAATTCTTTAACTTTGGCTTTAAGCTCTTACCACTCTAAACTTATAGTAGTCAAAGAATCACAACAAGAAGTCAATCTGCTTAAAGTTGAAGTTAAAGAATTAAGAGACCAAATTGAAACATAAAATTTTCATGAAGAAACAAATTCTTTGACCATTTTAATTCTTTGACTGCTATGGGTTTTGAGTGATAAGATCCTTGTCCTTCATAGGTTTCTATTAGGTGTTTTAGGCTAAAAGGTTGTATTTTCGACTCGATCTTTTAAGCTTTCAGAGACATTGAGTTTTAATTTCATATTCCTCAATTTTCTCGATAACATCGAAGAGGAGTTCTTCTTGTGATTGCTCTTTTGTAATTACAGTACAATTATTAGGACAAAGAGTAACTTCATCTAAAGCATTAGAACGGCTAGAATCAGATGTTTGAATTTCACAGAAGGCTTTCTCAGAATCATCATTAATTAAAAGGGAAAGCATTATTTCTTGAAGTTTCTTATTTTCAAGTTGCATAATTTTCTTCTTTAAGGTACATTTATTGGCTTTGTGTCCTACTTGATGCAACTTACTACAAATAATGACTTGTGTTTGACAGGGGCTTGGTATATTTTTCTTTTTATTAGGGAGGTTACCTTTAGAGATTTTCTTGGGGTTTTGATAATATGGATTTTTAGTTTTATATTTTTTGGGATGGTTTTGTGATGATTTTTTTGATGAAGGAGCTTCAAATGTTGGATAACCAAAATCTCACAACATGATTCGAGTTTATTTTGGAACAGTTTCTTTTCAGATTGACATTTATTTTGAATTCTTAGTTTAGCATAAAGGGCTTATGCTTCTTGTTTAATGAAGCTTAATAGATAACCATAAGTTTAATTATTTCTATATAATTTTTTAACTTTTGTCTTATTCTCTGAGAAAATAAAGTGGGTAATCCAGAAATGAACTTTTCCTTCCAATAACTTTTATTGACATGTTTCCTTTGTAAGAAATAGGTAAGGAAATTATCCTTATACCATTTGTAATCGTTTAGACTTGGGCATCTAAGATTTTGAATTATTTCTAAATAGGAAGTTGACAGTTCTTTAATATTTCCAATAAAGTACATGATTATGGTATAATAAGATATTCTATCGCATCAAACTTGTAGATAATCACTGGTTTGACCATATAGGCTTATGGATCTTGAATGGTTTCTAATGAATTTTGAAGTTGATGGTGTAAGATATTCATCCTATCTTGTTTGATCAGAATATTATCCCGTAAACTTTTGAGTTGCCATGTGAAGCCAGAAGCAAGGGATTTGGCATCGTCTTCTTCAAAGCCTACTTTTGCAATATATGAAGTTGCACAAATACCCATTTTTTGAAGAGTATTGGCAATTTCATGTGCCTGGCTTTGCATCTATATTCCACTCATAAATAGTATTTTCATCCTAACTTGATTGAATTAATGACTTACTGGTTTCAAATTGAAGATCTTACATTACATGACTTCTATCGCCTCATATTATAGCTTGAGAGGCTAGATGCCCATAAGTTTAATACATAATCTGGTAACCTTAAGACTTTGTATTCACATGTGTTCACCTTTGCATATTTCATCTTTGTTAAGGATAACATGCTAGTGCCTCCAAGATCACACTTGAATTCTTTACTCTAAACGTAATGGGCGAGCTAGGTAAATTGCCCATCGTCTGAGTGTCATGGCATGATAGGATTGCACTGTCTTGTATGATATGTTACGTGATAAGCTTCATGAGGAAACTCTAGTGACGTACTTCTGTCGATTGATAGGCCTACTATCATTGGTGTTAAGGGATTGATTTATTTTCCATGCTATCATGGTACCATTCTGCATACTAGTAATTATTGGTGTTAAGGGATTGATCTGCTTGCCATGTTATCATGCTACCATTCCATGTACTAGTACCTTGCATTCTTAGAGGACTGCCTTTGCGCAAGTACGCAATTGTCTATGTGCTTCATGTAACATGATAATGTGTTAGGTGTGCTTGCGGTTGTACGGGAGTCTTTACTATATCACCTGATCCTTGAATTGTGAAACATGGTTGTTAAGGTGATTGATCGAAGTATACAGTCTGGTGCAACTTGGTTATATAGTGTTATGTACTTATGTTATCCTAATAGGGGCATGGGCATGTCATTTCACTTGCATGTTTCCATGATCTAGAGATAATTAGTTCCATATGAAGACTCTAGGGTAGAGCTTTACATTGGTAAGCAATTTTGATTAAGCAACTGTGATTACCTTATCTGTTGTTATTTCATTTAACTATGTGTACTGACGGGAGATCTTTCATTTTGTTGATTGCATTTGTAAGAATAATAGGAGGCATTAGCCTATGAGCTCTAATTAACTACTCTACCAACTCCCATGTTGCTTATGATGTTGTGTTCCATTACCTACATGACCTAGTTACCTCTTAGGTGACAAGTCCTAGCTGAAATAGGCTATCTCGAGTTGTTGAATTAGTAGTGACACTATAAACGCATCATTGGATAAAGGGACCTTATGCTAATCTAACTTCACCACTTCCTTTAAACAACGTGCATACGAGGAATGTGCTCACTCTCTAACACCCATTACCTTGCATTCTTAACATAGCATATTCCCCTTGGATTCTTCTTCACTTCCTTGCTTGTTGAATTGATAGCTGCATGTATTTTCGCAGTGATTTACTCATTACATATACGTAATATAGATTAATTTTGTTAACTATCCTTGATTTTTGGGGTGCAGGGATGTTCTATACAAGGTCGTTGTAGGCGTGTATGTCGCTTGTGGGTTTTTGTTATTAGTGTAATGGTATGTGATGTTATGTTGTGCCTTTCTTCTTCATTGTGTTATAGATGCCCTGATTGATTGACTTGACACTATAGTGATTTAATTCTTTCATGCTCTAAGGAAAAATTAATTTAGCTTTTTTCTTAAACAATGGTAAATGATAAAGAAATAATGTTATGTTAGGCGCCTCTTCTCACAAGAGTGCGCCAACTACATCATCAGCCAAAATTAACCGCAGATAGGGGAAAAACATTACTCTGTAGTGAAGGAATCCGCAATAGAGTGACGGAACTTCGATAGCCAATTTGTTGTCATATTGTCTCCCGATAGATGTGATTGATGGTATAGTGTGTATCTTGTCTCAACAAAGCACAAACATCCTCGATAATATTTGAAATTCACCATGGAATTTGAAGATTTGCTTTTCATGCTTGAATCACAATAAGTTTGTCACCTTCTATTTTCAATTTGTTATATCCTGCTTGAATTGTTGCTCTGACTCCATCTCTGAGCGCTCATGCTTTTGCCATTAGTATTGAAGCACTCCTATGGTTAGTAGCTCCTGCTTTAATAAGTTTACCTGTCCAGTCACGTATAATAAAACTGCATGCTGCTACAGAGTTGATGAGTGATTCATCAAAATTAATTTTGACGAATCCCGGCTTTGGTAGGAACCATTGCACAAAGAGGTTTGGGGTGGTATAGGGAAGGAAGCCCCATAGAGAGAGTATCAACTAACATGCAAGTTCGGATTCTCCATTTAGCCTTTACTTTTTTTTGGCTTTAATGAGACACTAATGGATTGAAAACCTCATTATTGAATACTGTAGCTTTCCTGGCTTTCCAAATGCTCCAAAGAAGAAAGGACACTTTCTGGAGTAATTGGTTGTCTCTATTATTTTTAAGTCTATTGAACCATTGTGGAGCCCCCTAATCACTGACGGAAACAGCATCAAATGGTAGCCACTGAGGTTTCAGTGCTAGACCCCAAGCCTTTTTGACCACTGGACACTCTTTGAAGAGGTGGTATGTCGACTTAATATCTTCTTGACACATAGGACAAGTGGGATCCAGTGAGATACCCTTTTTAAGTAAGCTTCCTTTAATAGATAACGGATTATGGGCTAATTACCACAAAAAAAAGGTTATTTTTTGGCATATTATCTATCTTCCATAGCCATTTGAAGGCCTAATCTAGGGTGCCACTTCCGACTGAACCTTGGGCTAGCCATGTGGCAGTTTTAGTGCTAAACTCTCCTGAGTTGCTGGGTCCCCAACAATAGATATCGCTAACATAGTGGACCAGAATAGTAATACCTTGTATTTTTTTGTAATGGGGACATTGTTGAGTGTCTCTATAAGCTTAGGAATGTCCCAGGTTGCGTCTTACTTAATGAATTCACTTACTTTGGTGTTTGGATTTGGAAGATTTTCAACTAGCATTTCCATCATCCTGGCTAAATTGTTGTTTTCTACCCAATTATTATGCTAGAAAGAAATTTTGTCCGCTTTCCCTACTTTCCACACCATTCCTTTCCTTAGTAGTTCCCTGCAATTAAGCATATACTTTTTCATACTGGAGAATCAGTAGATTTTTTCTTATAATTGAAGAAATCAGTATTTTGAAGGCATTTATGTCTAATGGATTGTACCCATAGACTAGAATTATCTATCAATATTTTTCAGGCTAGTTTACGTTGGAATGCTTTATTGATATCTTGTATTTTACGAAGACCTAGGCCTCTTTTGGATTTTGGCATACAGATTTTATTCCATGCTATCAGTGGAAGGCCCTTTTTTGTGTTCATTGTTTTCCAAAAAAATTCTCTGTTTATTTTATCCGGCTGATTACTAGTGCTATTCAGTAGTTGAAACCATTGCATGGTATGAGCTGGCATTGACTCTAGATGTGACTAGATCAATATTGCTCGTCCTGCTTTGGAAAGATAGTTTGCTTTTCACCCTTCCAGTTTAGTTGTAGCTTTAATAATTATTTCTTGGAAAGTTGCATTGGCAGGTCGTCCTTAAACGACAAGGCAGCCTAAGTATTTACCTGATGACGCACTTTGTGACATATTCAGAATCCATGTCACTATTTGTTTTTGAGTGACAGTGACATTTCGTGAAAAGCTCAGAATTGACTTATGATAATTTACAAGTTGGCCTGAAATAGAGCTAAAATGATCTATAATATTTTTTAGTTTCGTACAGCTATGCTTGTTTGTTTTATAGAAAAGCAAGTAGTCGTCAGCAAAGAGTAAGCACGGAATGGTAGTAGCATTTGGAGAAATCTTTATTCCTATTCCTGATTTATGGTTCATAGTTTCATTGGATAATGCTTGGTTAAGTGCCTCCATGTATAGTATAAAGATATAGGGTGATAATGGATCACTTTGTCGTATTCCTCTTGCTGGTACGAATAGTCCATGAGGTTCATCATTGACTATTACAGAGTAAGAGACTGATGTAATACATTCCATAATCCATTGATTCTAGGTGGGATGAAATCCTAATTCTTGTAGACACTTCAAAATGCAGTCCACTCTAATCTATCGTATGCTTTTTCCATGTCTAATTTGATAGCAACCCATGCTACCTTACCTTTTTGGTTCTTAAATTTGTGCATGATTTCATGTGATAACAAAATGTTATCATGGATAGATCTTACCAGAATAAATGCGCTTTGGACGGAGAGCTTAATTTATCCAAAAGAGAACGAAGTCTTCCAACTAGGATTTTAGAGAAGATTTTATAGATGGTAGAATAGAGGCTGATAGGCCTAAAGTGATGTGTCTGGGACGGATTGTCCATTTTAGGAATTAATGTGACGAACGTGTGATTAATTTCTTTGACAATTTTTCCATTCCTAAAAAACTCTAATACAGAGTTGAATAAATCTTTTTTTGACAATATTCCAGTATTTTTGGAAGAATCCTACCGCAAAGCCATCCGACCCCGGGGTTTTATTAGGATTTACTAAAAAGTGCTTGCTTCACTTCCTCTAAATTAGGGAGATGTATTAGTTCTTCCTTTTCATCATTTGATATATGTTTAGAAGTCCTAATGTAGGTAAAGTTCTCTGGTTGGTGCTAGTTTCATGATCATCTATCCAGATGCCACATTCGTCTTTAAGTTTCATCATCATCTTTTTTTTTCCTTCTAGAATTAGCTCTTTATTGAAAAAAATTTGTATTCCTGTCCCCATTAACAAGCCATTCCTTTCTACTAAGTTTACCCCAATATTTCTGGTTGTACAACATTATCTTTTCTCTTTGCTTAATAAGACGTGACAACCAAGAATTAAATCTATAGCTATTGGGGTCAGAAAGGAGTTTGTGCTCAACATAGTCAATTTTTTGAGCATTTTTGGTAAGTCTTTCACGTAGGTTACTGAAACCCCTTAGTCTCAAGTTTAGTCGCTCTTAACTTCTTACAAAGTTTAAACATATTAGTGCCTCTACTATTTGTTTGCCAGTTATGGGACACTATGTCGTTAAGTTGTTGATAGTTGCACCAAAAGTTTTGAAAACAAAATAGGAAAGCTTTTTATTTTTCTTGATGGAAGTCTAATGGCCTAATGATTTGGGCAGTGATCAGAACAGGTAAAATTACCATGTACTTCAAATGCATCATGATAAACTGACGACTAGTCTTTCCTGGCCATCGTCCTATCAAGTCTCTCATAAATTAGGTGGGTGTAAATTCTCTTTTTCTAGGTAAATGGATTACCGTTTACCGAAATTGACTCCGCATTTGGTTATAGTTAGAAATTTATTTAATCGTTGGTAATGATTTGCTGTTAGGATCTAACCCCCTTTTTTCTCGGTGGGGGACGTTAGTTCATTCAACTCCCCCAATAAACACCAGGCACATCAATGGCACAGTTAAGTTCATTTAAGTGATACCAAAAATATCCTTATCCCGATTTTGAGTAGGTGCATAGACTCCTTATACCACCAAATTTTGTGATTTTTTAGGGTCGCAGACTAGCATATGTATAGCCCTTGGTTCTTTAAGGAGAACTGAGGCATGAATGCCCCCTTATTCCAGAGCATTGCTAGACCCCATGAGTGACTGAAAGGTAATACAAAATCAAAATGATCATAACCCATTAAGGGCAGTATATTCTTAATAGTTACTTCATTAACCATAGTTTCAAGTAGAAAGAACATATGGGGCTTATGTACCCTTGATAGGAATTTTACTTCCTGAGCTACTCGAGTTTTTTTCACACCTTGTACCTTCCAACTGATTATCTTCATTACAACTTTTATAAAGGTAGGGAATTAATAAGTTCTTGCCAGCATTAGGGGTACCTGTGAGTGACCTCCTCTTGCTCCACACTAGAATAAAGGTTCAGATAATTTTTCCATGCTAGTAATATTCGTAATTCCCATTTATTCGCAAATGTACACGCTTTGTATAAAAGAATTATTAGCTTAAACAAATGACTGGTACATAGTATACATTTTGTCCCCAAATTGGTAGATTCAATGTCCATATTTTTTGTCCAGACATAGGTAATCCATGGATAAGACCAAACAAGGTTGAGGGAATCCATAGGGTTATTAATCAGATACCCACAAGGGTTAATAAGCTTTACATCCTTTTTAACATACACAAGGTAGCCATACATACAAATATTCCCATCTATTTTAAAAATACAGAGCTGACATAGACGTAGTAATGTTTGTAATATAGTAGTATGAAAAAGCCAATAATAAAGAGATTCTGGGCCCGAAGGCATTCTTGAATAGGGCGTTGGAAATGTTAATGAGAAATAGCTTCCTCACGCATTTCTCTCACCGTAAACAGAGCATATAAATATTTATATATCATCACTCCATTCAGTATGCCAATAAGGATAGAACTAAAACTATGCAGTCTGAGCAGCCCTCCGACCCCTTCATACCTATCATGACTGTGACAGTTGTCGAGATCCACTTCGCATTTGCAGCTAAGCAAAAATGGGGGATGACCAGATGGGGAATGACTTGTAATGGTTCCCTGCACTGAGAGGAGGAAGATATCATTCCATAGTAAAATAACAATTTCATACAACTCGGTAGGTGCACCCTAATTAGACAAGACATTAAACCATATAAGCACTTAATCTTTTAAAACCAGCATAGTAATGAATTAAAGATGATTTGCCATCAAAGACAATTCTCCTTGATGGCCACTTTGGTCAAACAGGGTATATGGGATGCTAGGTGATGCACCTCTAAGATCTTAAAAGGAAGATCAAAGAAGGGATCTCAAGTAGTGTAGTAAATGGAAGAGAAAAGAAAGGGTTTGCAAGCAACAATGGAACAAGATGAACTAAGCTTACTTGGATAAGATATCACCACCAAGTTCACTTAGAGCTCTCCTTAAGGATCAAGTGAGATAAGATATCACCACTCAATTGATCTTCAAGGACCCTTGAGCACCACACTAGGGAGCTATTCTAATGATAAGCAAGAGTAGAGAGAAAACAAGGGAGTTAAACTCAACCTAAATTCATTCATTCATAAGTGACTTACAAGCTGAGGTTCTCCCCACTTTTATACGCCTTAACATTCAGCAAAAACCAATGAAAAATATGGCCAAGACAACTGGCCAAATGGAAAAGGGGAGGGGACCAAAAAGTAAGCAAGTATAAAAGCAAAAGCAAAAAACTGTCAACACTTTTCAGAACTACAGCATCAACTTCAAACAAGCATATCTTCCAAAATACTTACCCAAATGGGTTTATTCCAAAGCTAGGAGAAAGCCCTAAGAGTCCATTTTTAGGTAAGACCTCTTGCAGCCTCAGATTCCCAGCCGTTGGAAAGTTAGACCCTGATAAAGACAAGTGTCTATCTGCTGCAATCAGACTGCACCTCTTCTGAACTTGCTTGCTTTGGAAACCTCAACCAAGGATTTGACCTGAAAATCTTTTGCTGGCCTTTCAGTACATGCCAAAGGGTTTCAAAAAGTGGATTTGAAGGTTCCAAAGTTCATCTAATGAAAGAGAAAATGAAGCCACAAAACTGGGTACTGAAATGGCTGAGCTGGACAGCTTGTATAGTTGGACTTTGAGAGCTGAGTTGGATGGGCAAATGAAGTCCAAATGACTTGAAATTTACTTTATTACAAAGCTAACTTTCTAAACTTAAAACCCAAAGAAATTAAACGGGCTTAAACCACCTTGAAGTTAGGTGATTAGGGTCACCAAGTTGCTGCACTTGCTGTCCAGAACTGCTGGGTAATGGCCTTGATCTTCTATTAGTTTTCTTACAACTTGGATGGCCTCTTGGACTTCCTTGGGGTTGGATTGCCTTTGAACCAGCTCACTGTCATTGGTTCCCGTGGGTACATCACTAGGATAACCGAGCTCAATAATCAGAATGATTACAATTCTAAAACTGAGTTTACTCCCAACCAGCTCCATATATAGCCAAAAAGTCATAGGATAACCCACATACATAGTGGCATGCACAAACAACAGCAAAGATAAAGGCAATGATAAAGTCTCAGAAATGCAAAGTTTCATCATCGACCAGATTCTAGATGGGGGACTGTACCTATGCATTTGTATTTTAGGCTACTCACCAAAAATGAGAGCATCTCTAAATATCAAGGTGCATAGCACGATCCATCTTCCATCTAGTGTAGTCCGTAATAATAACATACTAAACGTTTGTCTCTTTAGAACAATAATTTGGTGCAAGAGAGTCTCAGGAAGCATAGCTAAAACCATTTCCAAACCATAATGATCGAAATAAACTGCTTTAATTGATATAAGGACATGGCAAATGACAAAACAAAGGGGCACCCTCATTTACTCTCTCAAAATTGAGCACTAAGTTCTGGTCGAGCATGGGGGACTTCAGTATTACTTTGACTTCCCACTCCGAACTTGAGGACATCGGAGTAAGAGGCATTGTGGCGGGCAAGGGTGTGGCTACTACGGTGAGAACCACATCCAGCCAACACAACTAAGACTCCAGATTGGGCAGTAGTATGAGGAGAGGAAACATCGTCTGGGATGTTAGGATTACCATTAGAGCTATTTGAGAACGAGAGGGGGCAATTTGGTGAAGGCGCTGACATAAACCTCGTCTTCAAGTAAGATGGGAGGTGGCAGGTGGGTAAATGGGTATGTTTTGAAACATCCCTCCTTTGGTATTTAAAGAGGCCAGTAGTAGCTACGTTAATCCCATATATCTCAATAAAAAACACCATTAAAATTGAAAGGACTAGAGAGCCATATTCTAAAAAACAATTAAGCACTTGGCATTTAAGAGAGGTAAGGGGTGAGATAGGAAAGAGTGCACCTGGATTCATGTTAGTGTGGCTAAAGACACAACTTGCATTGAATTCCTTCATCAAAATAATCCTTCTCATGGTCTTTTGATATTTCATCCTTAAATGAAGATCATCAAGATGATGACGATTCCAGTAAGGGCTGAGCAAGATCTTGCTACTATAGCCTTGTACGAACTAAATCGTGGTAGAAATTCGCAATAAATAAACACAATCCATTTCATAAATGGATTAGACATACTCGAGAGAACCAAGGTTAAAGCGTTGCCCATCTGAAGGTAGTACCAGATTTGGAGATGGAGATGCACTCGATTAGGCCTAAATTGTGTAGGGTTATGGTGGTAGATGTTGGGTTTATGGCCCAAAATCTCGAATATCGGCACGGGGAGCCCATGCTGCACAGACACGGGTGTGCCAAGACGAAGAACCGAAGACGACGTGGCACGGTCGTGCCATGTGCCACGGTCGTGCCCTGGCCAATTTTTTGCCGCCTTGTTTTGGCGGCTAGGGTTTGGCGTTGAAGGTGTTTTCTCTGCGGCGGTTAGGGCTTTTCCAAGGGGGGGAAACCCTACTCTTCAGGCCCTATATAAGGAGGGTCAAGTCTAGGATCTAAAACATAGCATCACTCCAAGAACTCCAATCCTCATACATACATTGAGAGGTAGAAGTACTTTGTGAGAGATTACAATAGAGAGGTTGTAATTCTACTCTTAGATCAAATCACAGTGGTGATTGTGATCGTGTTGTATTCTTTCTGCTCATAGTGAATTGTCCTGGTGCTGTCGCTGTCCGTGGTTTTTCCTACTTTGGGTTTTCCACGTTAAATCTCTTGTCTTCTTATTTATGTTTTCTGTTATTCGTTTGAATTCTAAATCTCTAACTCATCCTATCGCTTCCGCTATTACTGTTGCTCTAATATTTTTCCTAACAGTAGATTTCATAGACTGAGAATTCATGGCCAAATTGAGTCAGATGGAGGGTTCTACTGGTAGAATTCACAAGGGTAATTAATGGTTGACATGAGAGAGGAAGATAGTAAGCAGATCTGGAGTTAATATTTGCAGCAAGAGTAGAAAGGGTGCTTGTTAATGGTGATGGTGGGCTAGGAAGAATGCTGTGTGCCGTGAGAGATGAAAGGAAGAAGGAGGGGTCTGGTGGCTTTTTCATCATGAAAATGGGTCATATCTCAAAATACGGGCTTCCTCTTTCTCTAGAGAATGCTAACTCTCTCTCTAGAGAATTCTCTCTTTTCTAGTTTGTACTTGTTTGTATTGACTTTACTTTGTTGTGATGCCATTGAGTGTTACGGATCAAAATGCTTGAGATGTTAATTTATATCGATTTGCAAATGGATAATTTTTATACTAACTATATGGGTGAAAATTTTAAAAATTAATCTTCATTTGAAATCAATTTGATATGGTTATTCATGCTAACTTATTTGCCTCTCTTTTAAGCAACTTAATAGAGTGAATAGACGCTCAAAGAGAATTTATAAGGAAATTGGATACCATAAACTTCTTATTCCGATTTGAATGTTATATTTAACTGTAAAGTTCTGGATTTACCGTTTGGTTTGTGTGGTGTCTGTCATGTCCAAGTGAGCTCCGTATTTTACTGTATCATACACTTTAAAATCTCGAGGGCGAAATTCTTTTTTTAAAGGGGGTGTAATTGTTATAAATTTTCAGTTTCAAGCTAACTAATTGGATTAACTATTTTACTCGTCATATTTTATTATACTAGCTATATTAGACTAATATTTGTGTGTTAATTAAGCATATGGCTTTATGTGAATTAGTTTGTGGAGTTTTCTTAATTTATTTTCTGGTTGTGAGAAATTATAGTATTAGTCGGGAGTTAAGCCAGTGCAGGATTATAGTAGATTTAATTGGCTACCTGACACTAGAATCTTGTGGGTTAAGCTCTTTGGGCCAAGCTATTTTACTTCTTTGAGTTATTACATGAAAAAAAAAAAAAAACCCCAAAATGCAAGTAGCCAGGCGTCTTCTTCAGCCAAAAAACACGACATAACCACACTACTTCCTAAAAACCCCAAAAGCCACGCCCGTCTTCTCCGCCTTACTGCCACCACCATACCCACGCATCGAGAGAGAGGACAGCGAGACGGAGAGTCGACGAACAGAACGGGGTGGCGGCAGTAGTAGCACGCAGAAGAGGTGGAAAACGGGCAGTAGCTTGTCTGGGCAAGAAGGGTATGCGACCAGCAGCAGGGGGAAGAGGAGACTCGAACCCAACGTCAAAATCGCCCCAATTAGCCCGAAATCGGATCCTCTAGCTTGTATTGAGGTGGGTAATTCGTAACCCTTCAAACTAATAACTAATTTCAAGGTTCTTTTGTAAAGTTTAGCCAAGGATGAGTTTGAGGAATTGTTCAAGAAATTTTCTGTGATTTGTGGTCTTTGGAGAAGAAGGTGGATTGAATGAGTTTTTGCGTTGTTATTGATATGAATTCGCGGTGCACTTTGGGGTGGTCCTGTGATGAGGGAGACCGGGCTAAAGGTATGGAGTTAAAGATGATTAATGGTTGAGTGTTTCCTGAATATTGTCTTGTTTATGTCTGATTGGGTTAGCTAGTTAGTAATTCTATGTTATGGAACCGTTAACTTGTCGGACTGCCGTTGGGATATTGTGGAATAGGCCCTATTGTTACCTTATTTGGCTTGTCCATATGTTCTTCTGTTTGGAAGCAGATTGAATGTGGGGAGTGTTTCATTATGTAGATATCTAAATAGCGTCTTGCTTTTTAAAGGCCCAATGACAATAAATCAAGCTAATAAGACATGGGATTCCTGGATTTAACCAAGAGCCTTTAAATATTCTTGAATCCCTTACTAGAGAGACTCACACAATTATGCCCACAAAAGGCTAGATTGAACTATGATTTTCCTCATTTTCATCTCCCCCTACGGTGGAAAAGTTATTAAGTATTTATATTTATCATTGAATGAGATTTTTGATAACATAAGCATAAATCAGACAAGCAATAGGAAATATATAAGTTGGTTATGGCATCATGTGCCAAAATGAATCCTATACACTATTTTCCTCATGTCTTTTTATGATTTATCCAACTGCTGTGAACCTAGTGTTGTTAGAAAATAGATTCAATAAACCTTCAAACAATAAAATAATCGCTCAAATTGAATGTCAAACGTCAAGGCCATGGTCAAAACAAGTTAGAGATGAAAATCTACTAATGTGTCATCTCGTAAATCACCTCATTTTTGGCCCATTAGTGACCCAATTTCTAGAACCTTGGATCTGAGCTAGTTATCCTAGGTTTAGGATCCATGCAATAGTTGTCCCCCCGAAAACTCTAAGGAAGCTGCCTTCCTATGCATGTAACTACAACCTTCACAGAGGTTTCATTGAACCAAGAAAAAAAAAAAAAAACCTAAAATGAGACCTTAGAAACACCATGAGAGAAGATTGTGAGATTGAGAGAACTTGATCGAACTCTGCTATAATCCATCTCAAAACCTTTAAGACACATGTAAAGGCGCTAGAGCCTACATCCATGGTTCCTTTAGTAACCCAGAGATTTTACCAATTAAAATTACTGATATCCAGTTTATAGGTTTCTTCTATATATCTATGTTACTCTTTGGTCAATCATTCATCATTATTTAAGATAAATTTTTCATTCACCAATGTTATTAAAAACACTTATTAAAAATTTTATGTTAACTAATGAATATTCATATATGTAGTAGCTTTTTAAATTTTTAAGGTAGCTTTTCCTGGGTTGGCTTAAACAAAAAACAGTACCACAAAAACATATCTCAAGTGAATTTCCAATTATGTGAGCACCATCATTGGGAACATACATTGCCAGAAAGCTGCCATAATTTTAAATGATTTAAGGATTTATGGTTGTCGATAATCTGAAATATTAGGGGTTTGGACTTCAATAATTTAACCTAGAGAAATAGCTTCGAGTAGCCTGATCTTTTGAGGTATTTATTTTCAATACTACAACGATGATTTAGATTCTATTTTCCAGGCAATTTGAACTTCTGAATGATTATGTACAATTTAACTTTCATATGTTTGTGTTGTTTTAATGGCAATATCATTTGAAAGTGTCTAAAAAATGCAATATAAAATCACTCGTGTACCATTAAAAATTAAGTACGTTGAAAAGGTTAAAATGGTCAGAACTATTTCTCAAATTAATTATTAACAGAGCCAAACCCTCAATAGCTAAAGATTATTTAAGTCAAAAAACCCTAATTTTGAATATAATGGGCC
>NCQV01059021.1:0-10729 GCA_002740545.1 Lophocereus schottii | reverse complement strand
AAAAGGGTTGAAAACAATCTCCATGACTTATTTATGATAACAGAGTAAAATAATGGCATCAAAGAAACAATTGGACACCAATATAAGTACTAAAAGTATCACAAATAGTCCACAATATGACAATTTAGCATCAAAATATCCTAAAAAACAAAAACACACATAAAAGAACTTAGTAGAAGTTTAGAACCAAACAAACATGCATAGTTACGATCAACATCATCAAATCCACTAACATCATCATCTCCTATGCCTTCTTCCTCCTCCTCCTGATATTCTACACCATCCTCATCCTCATCTTCATCTTCATCAACTAATTGAAATCGGCCCTGAGGCCTAGAAGATGAGGTGAGAGCCTTTCCTTTATCCTTGTTAGAAGTAGAGCCTTGTTTAATGGTGCTTCCTTGAGATGATGTATGTCTAGTGTAATAACTAAGCTCATCTGCCTCAGTGGCTCGAGGAATAATAGCCCATGTCAAATTGTCAGCCTTAAATACAAGAGTAACATCATCCATCCTTCCAAGCAACCACTCATTACTTTGATCGATGTCCTCTAAGAGGATAGGATCCATGAAGCTACTCTCTTCACATCTAAGCCTTAAAGCCTGATTCGCTTTGACAAAAACCAACTCAATCATGTAAGACTATGCTAATTGATTTCTCTTTTTGGTATGAAGCTAGTAACAAGAAAATAGGTTTTATTAGACTTCATTATTGAAAAGAGTAAACAACATATCATGAAAAGGGTTAATATTTGATTGTTCTAACTTATGTGTTTAAACACACCTTAATTTCTTCCACACCCGGTTGCACTACAAGTGAGGCTAAGAACATGAATGGAAAACTTCTTCAAATTAGGTGCTTCAGCTCTATAATTATTCCACCAATTAACTAGTAGAAAATAAAATCTAAAAAGTATCTTCCATGATAATATTTTTTAATAAGGAAAGCAAAAGAGAAAAAAATATAAGCGAGCTTCTCTAATATTCTTACTAGGAGCTAGTGCATTCCTTTGTCTTTTTTCCATGTTCATCCCAAAGAAGCCTTGAGCAATTTTGTCCAAGTTAAATTCTTAGAGAATCTTATCTTGAGTTCTTCAATATAGAACCAACCTTGCTATGTAATCATATAAACCCTGGACAACTTTCTTACAATCTTCAACGCTTGGGTTTGAATAATAAATTTTAGGATTTAAGAAATGCTTGGCCGCATGCAAAGGTTAGTGAAGTTGGCATTCACATCTTGCATTAGCAAACTTAAATGTGGTTTCTTAATTCTCTTCTTTTTATCTAAAGCTTTTAGCAATGACTTCCTTTGCTCTATCCATGGCCTCATAAATATAACCCATTGAAGACTTCTTTTCTCCATCGACAATGCGAAGAACCTTCACAAGAGGACTTGTTAACTTAAGAGAATAAAGAACATTCTTCCAATAGCTCTTTTATGGAAGGTAGGATGCCATCTTCTTCTGTTTGGATTCCTTAGACCATTTGTTATCATTCCATTCTTGTGAAGTTACCATATTCCTCAAGGCATTTCTTTGCTTCTAAAAAGAAGAAATAGTGATGAAGGAAGTGGCAAATCTTATGACAGCTAGTCTGTATAAATTTTTTGACTTGTGTATCACCTCATCATGTTATGAATAGGAATGGAGCCATGGATATGAGCATTGATGAACATGCTCTTCCTTAATACAATCTTGACCTTTAGAACTTAATTTCTACTATGTCTTAAGATGAGATCAAGACAATGTGTGACACAGCGAGTCCAACATAGATGTGTCTTCTTACCCATTAGCAATTTCCATACATAAATTTATTTCAACAAGAATGAAGTTAGAAAGTAAAAATGTAACAAAGAGCTACTTCAAGTCATTGAAAAAGAAGGGAAGGATTCTTACCTGTCGTGATATAATTAGATACATTGTTGGTCATCACTTGGACCACATTCTCTTCTCTAACTTCCTTCACTAAGGGTTGGCTTTATCCTTTCTTAGATCACTTGTATCTTCTACTAGTAGCCTGGATGAGTTTAGGTCTAATGGTGAGTGTCTTATCGATCTCCTGCCAACATAAGGGACTTCTACACCTTCTACCATATGGAGCTTCAAATGGAGACATTCTTATATTGGAGTGATAGCTATTATTCTACAAGAACTCCATTAGTGTTCGTTGCTCATCCCATGCCTTTTTAAAATCCAAAACGCATGCTTGTAACATGTCCTTGAGATAGTATACTCGGTCTATTCATCTATAGTAGGGTGAAATGTCGAGCTATAGTTTAGTTTGGTCCCGGAGGCTTCTAGTAGTGTCTGCCAAAATCCAGCTCGAAACCTTATGTCTCAATCAAAAACTATGGAGCTAGGTATCCTTGTAAGCGAACAATCTCATTTAGGTAAGCACGAGCGAGCTGATCTAGAGTCGAGGTACTTGCTATGGCAATAAAATATGCAAACTTGGCCAACCTATTAACAATCACCCAAATGGCATTATTCTTAACCTATATTTTCAGTAGCCCCATTACAAAATCTATGGAAATAGAGTCTCATTTCCAGTCTGGGAACTCCAAGGGTTATAAGAGTCCTATAGGGCCATGATGCTCCACTTCATCCATTGGCATGCTATGTATTTAGACATATAATCTGCTACTTCCTGCTTCATATTGCTCCACCACCAGGCTCGCTTGAGGTCCTTCTAGGTTTATTCCCACTAGGATGCACCGAATGTGGAATATTATGACCCTCATCTAGAATCTTCTTTTTAAGTGCATCCACTACAGGGACACACACTCGGTTATGGAACTTTAGGGTCCTACCCTCATGGATAACAAATCCAAGGGCTTTGCCTTCTAGCACTTCCGTCTTTAATGTCACCAACTATGGGTTGATTTCCTGAGTAGCTTGAATCTCCTCGGTGAGTATGGGTCGTATTTTTATTATTACAAATAGTAGAGAGTTCCATTTTCTCATAGCAATAGTAATCTGTAACCTCTTAAACTCCTCACACAACTATGTTGGTATGGAGAGGAGATGGTTAAGAGTAGGGCATAGCCTACTGTATAGAGCGTCGGCAACTACGTTTACCTTTTTGGGGTGATATTAGAAGTGTACATCTTAATCCTTAAGAAATTCTAGCCATCTTGTCTGTCTCAAGTTCATGTCCCTTTGAGAGAATAAGTACTTAAGAAAATGATGGTCAGTGAAGATCCCATAGTGCACTCCATACAAGCAATGCCTCTAGATTTTTAGAGCAAAGACTATCATTGCTAGTTCTAGGTCATGAGTTGGATAGTTCCTCTTATTGGTCTTCAGTTGTTAATATGCGCATGCTATAATCCATCTATTTCACAGCAATACACACCCTAAACTATTACGAGATGCATTGCTATATACCAAAAAAACCTTTATTTTTATATGGCAATGCCAATATAGGTGCAGACAAGAGTCTCTTCTTAAATTCTTAGAATGGTTGCTGACGTCTTCCTATCCTCTCATATTTCACCATTTTTCTAGTCAAATTGGTTAGAGGCATTGCTATGTTTGAGAAATCTTGAACAAATATATGACAGTACACTGCTGGTCCTTGGAAACTTCGTATCTCTGTAGCATGTTTTTGTGCAGGCCACTTGGTAGTTGCCTTTATCTTTTCTGCATCCATTAGCACTCCCTCATTAGACACCATATAGCCTAGGAAAGCCACTTTCTCTAGGCAAAGCTCACACTTCTTCAACATAGCATGGAGTTCATTTGCCGTTAGTATCTCAAGGTCATTCCTTAAATGTTGACCATGCTCCTCTGAGTTTTTGAGTACACTAGTGTTTCATCAATGAACACTACCACAAACTGATCTAAATATAGCATGAAGACGCGGTTCATTAGATCTATGAAGGTGTCCTTGGTGCATTGGTGAGTTCAATGAACATCATTATAAATTTTAATTGCCCCTATTGGGTATGAAAAACAGTTTTTGGCCTCATATGTGAACTTGATAGTAGCTGGATTTGAGGTCTATGTTCCAGAAGGTTGCTACTCCCCGTAGTTGATCAAAGAGGTCATCAATTCAAGGTAGTTAATAATAATTTTTTATAGTGATTTTAGTCAACTTTGGTAGTCTTGACCAACTTTATTCTCCCTTCTTATATCATACTCTTCAGAGGTTCTGTCTGTCATCTTCTATACCTTTCTTCTTCTCTTTAATCCTTCGTCTCTTTCATCTTCTAATGTTGGGCTCTGCTGCTCTTCTAGCCCTGTTGGCTTTTGCTTTTTTGGTATGTGGCTTGTGCGATTGATTCTTTATGTGACTGTGAATGTGTGACCGAGTGTATTTTTCATTTCGTGTTTTCTTCTTAATTGTTTATTTTTCTTCAGCGATTGATTCTTCTAATGTCTGCCTAACTCATTACCTACTAATATTGATTATGTGTGACTGTGTGCACTTTTTTTTTTAAATTCAAAAAATGTAATTAGTTAATTATTATCTCTGATCATTATTTGTTGATATTGACTATTATTGAATTAGTGTTACTTTGAGACTTTGAGTTAAATAGAGAATTCAACCCTAACTGGTAATGCTATAGATTCGGCTTTCTCTAAATCTTTAGCCCAGGAAGGAAGTATAGGAAGCAAGATCTAATAGATAGGAATAGTTTCTTTGGCAACCTTTATAGAGTAAGAACCATCGGGGGTATTTTTCAACTCAAACAGCATCTAGTTGGTGGACACTGAAACACACTAGCTTGTCGAAATGTCCTCGAACATGTGAGAAAAGACATCTAAGATTACACGAACATAAAAGAGATGAGTAAAAAGCTTATGATATTTCTTAATGCTTGCGACAAAGCTATTTTGATGAAGAGGATGATGATGATGAGTATGTTGAGATGCTTAAGGGTGGAAAATTCATAAGTGGTGGGCCAAACGGTAGTAATAGCATGCCTTCAAAGAGATTAAAGACGAAAGGTCCATTGGATATGTTGCTTACTCCTAATCCCTCGGATGTTATGAAGGCAAGAAAGGAAAGGAGGGATCAAGGAAGGAAAAAGACTCTAAATGAGAAGTGTAAGAAAGAGCTAGGAACAAAGTTTGTGGGGATATCGTTAGATTCCTCTGTGATGGTGCTATTCCTTTTAATTCACTTGCACTTGATATTTTTCATGTCATATGTGAGTCTATTGGTCAATTTGGCCCAGGTTTGAAACCAGCTTCAATTTGTGAGGCATGGTTTCCTCTCCTCAAGAAATAAGTGGAGGATAGTTAGAAAGCAATGGTAGAGAACAAGAAAAAATGGGCTCAAAAGGGTTATTTAATCTTATTCGATGGATGGCGTGATTCCATGGCTCAAATAGACATTGTCAACTTTCTTGTGAACTATCCTAAAGGTTTGGTCATTATTAGATCGATGGATGTTTTTGATATTGTGAAGGATGCGGTTTGGGCAATCAGGCAAGCTCACCTCGAGGGATATGAGTCCTTACTCCATTATTGAGCGGGCTAGAGGGGTAACATATTGGCTACAACTTCTAGAGGAAGTTTCCAGAGTCCACAATATATTTCACGTGTCTTAACTACATAAATACATCCCTGACTTAGCTCATGTGATCGAGCTGGAACCCCTACAGCTCTAAGAAAACTTAACCTATGAGGAGCAACCAATTGAGATTTTGGACCACTGAGATAAGTAGCTTCACAACAAGGTTGTTTCACCTGTGAAAGGCCTTTGTGCTAACCACACCATAATTGAGACGACATGGGAACTGGAAGAAGGAATGCGATCTAAATACCCACATCTATTGACAGGACCAGGTATGAGTAAGTTCTACGAGGGAAATTGCTTTTAAGAAGGGTGAGATGTAAAACCCTAGGAATTGAGATGTTTATCGACTGAGATGTTTATGTGATTTTGATGATGAAACTTCTTTTAAGGAGGGTAGAATGTAAAAACCCAAAAATTCATATTTATAGTCCTCGAAGAATGGCTACGATGATCCTTAGTCGCTTGAGCTCGTAGTTCGTATTTTAGCGTGGGCCTTCATTTAGTTAGAATTTCGAATTAAGCACCGGTCATTTCTTATTTTCGACCCAAGTCCAAAGTTTTTAGTATCTCAAATTTAGATTGTTAATATTGATGGACTATTTCATATTTTTTGAAATATTAGTGTTGTTTGGGTAGTATTTTGAGGAAGGGATAATAAAATCCTAGACTCCTTTGTCTCTCTTCCCCTCTCTTAGCAGCTTTTTTTTTAAAAGAAAATTTGTTTCATTGTTTTTTTAATGTGAGAAATGCCTTTTCCCTTCCATGACATACACAACCCTCATTCTCTCTTTTCCTCTGACCTCTCATAGCCTTCCTTACCCACCCATGCCTTAACCTCCTTGGCAACCACTACCATCATCGGCAGCTCCATTGTTAGCCACCCACCGTTGCCACTAGGCCATCCAAACCACCACACTTCCCCTTCTCAAAGTCTTGGGTGAGAAGTTAGGGTTTTGGCTGTATTAGTTGAATAATCCTTTTATGCTCATTAAGAACTAATCTTTACAGTATGTTTGTTTTCTAGATTTTAAACAGTTCTTTTTCATGTTCAGATTGTAATTCTCACATTTTGGAAGTTGTTGAAAGCACTCATTCAAGCCTCTTGCTTCCATTCTTGTCTTAAAGGTAAATTTGAAGTTTTTCTATTCAAAAATACCTCTTAGAAGGGGCTTGATAGGTTTTGTAGATTTTTAGGCTTAGTATGGATGTGTAGGAATGGTTATAGAGTGATTTTGATGGGTTTTCTTGAATGAGCAGCATGACGTTATGCTAGAATCATAGGGCCATTTAAGGTGAGAAACTGTACCTGCAAAGGCCTAATTTTACAGAGCAAACTGCTTTGATCTGCCAGGCCAAATCTTGTGAGAAGGAGCAAAGATGTATATCTACAAGTATGCTATTCTACCAATTTTAAATCACCAATTTTTGGCTTTAAACTAGGGAGAAATAAATTTTCTCCTAAGACTACGCAATTCTGACCTGAAACTGGCTAGGTGGAAAGAAGTGAATTTTTTAGTTGTTATGAAAGTTTCTCATGAATACTTATATAAGCAAAAGTTATAGTAAAGAAACATACCTTTCTATATAGGATTTATTCATCTCAGTGTGAGTTTTCTAGGCAAAGTTATGGTCTTTGAAATTTAGGCCAGAAATTGACCTGAAATTTTCTCCAAAACCCTCATGTGTTAAATTCTAATAAATGATTTATTTGAGTAAATGAGCTTTTACAAATTGCTTGGATTTCTTAAAAATTAGTATATATGGGCTATTAGTTATATTCTGGTGGTCCTAGTGGTTAGGTCGACTTTTGGATTGGAAAGATTGGTTTTAGGTGTAAGGACACCCTTAAGTTAGTGCATGTCATAACTTTTTAATTTTACCATTTAGGTCTAATATTCTAATTCCAGCTCAAGCTAGATACCTACACTTCTTCGAGGTAATGTCTATGCCTAACACCCCTTGGTTGTTCTTTTGAAATGGTTTTGGATGTTTATTAACTGTTATGTGACATTGCATGCCAAGGGGATCTCATACGTAAAACGCGAACTGCAACTTATGTTTTTATGATTCTCTAAACATGGAATATAGTGTTGTTATTGAGTATTTTACTTAACCAGTTTATGTTTTAAGTGGTTTTGGTAAGTTCATAGAAGATTGTTTGAGATGGGTTCGACTTTCGGGAAGCCAAATGGATTTATTCATAATGTACTAAATCCTAAAGTGAATGACTAAGGCCAGTTTACAGGAGGGTGTCTCCTGAGATTAGTGCAGGTTTTTCCTAATATTGAGACAAGTTGATCTCCCCAGATTATAGCATGCAATTTTTAAGTACGTAACAGTATAGATGGATGTGTGCCAAGATGGGTTTTAGTAGCCCATAAAGTTGTTTAGCAGAAGACCATGAGATCCTCTGGTGGGGTTGCTCACCAATGAAATTGAATTGTTTTGATATTGGATAATTGTTAGTGTTTGAAGTTTAACGTTCTTGAACTAGTGGGAAATAATCTTTTTGAACTGTTTAAATATTTCCCTCTCATCCCTAAATGTTTAAAATGAATTTAAATAGGTGTTTTATGGTTCGGGATAGACATTATTGAGCTTCGTCACACTTTTCAAAATGTTTTGTTTTGAGGTACTGATGTGCCACATGAGGTCGAGACGCAAGTGAGGCTAAATAGCAGTATAGTTAAATTTTTTTATTTAGCATAAAGAAATGTTGGACCTTGTGATTGGACTAAGTTTGACTTTTAGACTATTGACTTTGTGAACTATTGACATTGCTTTTGATCTTATTATTTTAATAAACCTCATGTTTGCCATGTATTTCATAAAGAAATAGGGCAGTGATGCTCAACTAAATTTTTTTGCTACATTAAATAGGCTAAAGGCTAGTGAATAAATGAAATATAATTTGTGGGGCATCACGCAGGCCCTCAATCATAGGAGTGATCAACTATTAACAACTATTAATCAACACCTAACTAAGAAGCTCTTGAGCCAAGGTAGTCCTTGAGTAACAAAAGAAAAGTAAATTTTTTTTGTGTGGATTTTGAATGTGAGAGAAAAGCACATAAGTTGGGTATGACTATCATAAAGGCCCAAGCCACCACTTAAAGTAACATTCCACCAATTAATTCTCTAAAGCAAAGCACCAAAAATTGACTTAAAAGTATTGACTCAATCACCATCCAAATATACAAGTATTTAAAATAAAGAGAGATATTTTATTTTGAGAGAGAAAAGCATTCTAACTTTCATTCGTTAATTATCAATTCAAGTCTATCCACAAGTTAATACAAAGAGGCTAATTTATACCCATAAAAAATGATGCCCCATCTTAAATGTGGGACTGTGGAGGAGATCTTAAAAGGGAAATCCAATAAAGGTGTATGCCAAATTCCTACAAAATCTTAACCACTTAAACACCTATTTCATGGATCAATTAAGCTCATGATCAATTTCGTGCATATGTAGACCTACAGTGACCCTAGCTCGGTTTGTACTTCATAACTTGAGCTACAATTGGAATTTGGGGGCTTGTTGTAGCTTTTTGTAAAATAACGTACGTAGACCTATAGGACCCTTGCTCAGTTTGTACTTCATAACTAGAGCTATAATCGGAATTTGGAGGCCTGCTATACCTTTTTGTAAAATAAACATCCGAGGCTATTGAACCTTAGCCAAGACACTAACTTTGGAGCTTATCTAGTCATCCATACAACAAATCAAATTTAACTTACCAAACTGAAGATTTTAGATAACTTGTGTTAAAAGCTTTATGTGATATATATAGCCCACCACTAATAAGTGAACTATGAACCTAGTAAAATTAGGAAGGTGATTTAGGCTCCTAGCTTGTATAGAACTTCCCTTTTTCAAGAGGATTTATCCTCAAATCTTTATGGCCACTTACATTATTCCCAAAAAGCATTAACCAAGCAAGATAGATGCACCCTTTTAATCATCATACAATGGTGCCAAGAATCCCACCTCTCTTGAACAAATAAGTGTTTTTAAAGTATTTATGGGCAATTTGAATTTAAATTCTTTCCCACAAACCTTGTTACTAAAAAGATTATTAAAAGCACAAATGTGCTCGTCAATGTCGAACTTAGAATGGAGTACCTTTTCATTCTCAAGTTTGGATTGCTATGTGTCATTTGCAAGAGGTATGATTGAGGAGCTTAGTAAGCTTTTATGTTCCATAGGTAGAACCTCTGTGACCTCCACTTTTTAAACTTGAACATAGATCTCCATTGTCTTATCAATTAGATCATGAAATTAAACCTTTATGTATTTTTTTAAGGTAAGGGACTAGTGAGACATCCACTTGAATGGGAGCTTTAGGAGGCTTCTCTATAGCTAACTTTTGCTCCTTGCTTGTTTTAACTAAATCCCCCTCAAAAAAAAAAAAGTCTCATTCTCATCTTAGACAAAGGTACGATTTTCCTTTTGAACCTTGGTCTTGTCTTAAACGACAATGGAGTTCTCTTCAATTACTCTTCAAAGAGTAAATTTGGACAAAATCTCATAGGCATATATGACTTAATCAATCTCCATGCCTTGATTCTAGGCTTAATAAGAAGAGGTCTACCCCTTCAAAGGAATTTAGAGAAATATTAGGCATAACTCTCAAGGGCTTGAACCCATTTCATGTACTAGTTCGCCTCCAAACCACCTTCAACACAAGGTGATTCCCTCATAACCTCTTTCACTTGTGTTATTCGATTTAAGAGCCTCTTCATATGATATTGTAGATTAAGTATGGCCATATCTTCTATGGTATGGCAGAATGAAAGGTGAAAAACATGTTGGGAAAGGAAAATGGGGTTGCAATTAAGCATAGCTGTGGCCTTAGAGGAATTGTGGTATGCTCTGGAAGAGGGGGTCTCATGGAAATGGCTACCACATCTGTAGGATTAACAATGAGCATACATGGTTGGCTGTAGCGGGCTACACTTATGCAATTTTTATGAAGCTTTGTTTTTTCTTTTGTGGAGTTCAGGATTATATTTGCTTGGGATCTATGCTTAGTCTATTTTGTGGGTTCTTTGTGGACTGAAGGGATAAGCAAAACAAGAAGAAAGTGAAGGTTTTTGGAAGGATCAAAGTATAAACATTAAGGTGTAAAAACATCTGATTTTCATGGAAAAATCAACCAAAAGGAGGACATTTTGGACTTGATACCAATTTGATATGAT
>NCQV01059017.1:980-11845 GCA_002740545.1 Lophocereus schottii | reverse complement strand
GCGTGAAGGAATTAAACTTTGGACTTTATTTGTTTTGCCGAGGAGGCTGAACAGTGAATCTCTTTTTTGTGAGGGCAGTGCGCTTGATGACGTCTCGCCTATCTTGATTCTGGCGAAAATCGAGGATTTAGGTCGCTCATCCTTCTTCAGCCTATGGAAGGCAGAGGGTTTCGGGATTTTATCCTTTCCAATCCTTCTAAACACAGAAGGGTATTGGCGCGACGTTGACGGCTACAATCTGTCGAACACTGTCGTTTTGGGGTTGGTCTTGGCATTTTCACCCTGATTATCATCAACTTCTTCAGCTGTGATATATTGCGCGAGGGCTTGCTTTTCTTTACATCGTCCTAAAATCCTCACAGGATGGGGCGATCCGTAGCTAAGACCAACTTTAGGTGTTGCGGCATTGCCCCCTTGACTTTGTATGACCCTTTGTGTGCTGTCAAGTCTGCAGGGCTAAGTTTCGATCACATGCCCCAAAGATGTTCGCTGGCTGAAATCATGACTGGACCTCTTCATTAACTTGTACGCATTAGGATCACACCCATCGCTAATGTGCATATTTGACATCTCACATTCTTCCTGAAGCGAGCCTTTGGAAGAGGCAACAAAACTAGGGAGATAAATCTTGGTCAATTTGCTTGGGTTCGTCTTATGAACTGGAAGCACACCCTTTTCTTTCAGAACGCTTCAGCTTGCTTCATTGAACTTGCGTTCAACCTTAGTTGCACTTTTAGGATTTGTGCGTTTAAAAACTGGCGTCGTTGAATTCGCCGCGACATTTGCTTGCTTGACAGACGAGAATGAAATTGTCCTTTCATTCTTTTCTTTCCATTGCTGTTGTAGCTAGGTGCTGCCATGACCACTTTCTTCAGAATCGACATTCAACTCTTCATTTGTTTCGTCATCGTTAATTTCGAAACATGAAGTTGTGTAGACATCCACACTATCAAAGGATTTTTTTGTGAAGCATCCTCCTGAGCCCTCTAGTAGTTCAGCATGATCCATTTCAAAATCTGACTCATCAGCCTCTTACACTATGACGTGGCCAACTTCTGCTGTTTCATCCAAGTCTAAAATAATTCTTTCTTCCTTAGCCAGTCGCATGATGCGTTCGTTGAGCGTAACGCACTTTTTAAGAGGGTGACTAATGATTCTATGGTATTGACAGTATTTAGGGTCGACGGTCCTCCCAACTTCTTCTAGGCGCTTTGGCTTGGGCAATTCGATGACCTTTTTTTCGAATAAGTCATCTAGCATGCCTGACAAATCTGACTCAGGAAATGGATACTTCTTTTCTTGAAGTTCTTTCAGTGTGGGACGCTTATTTGTCACAACTTTGAACGACGAGCTCTTCTTGCACCCTAGTTTTGGCTTTTCCATAATGCGAATTAGCTGACTTGTAGAGGTGGACATCGCTTCTTTGGTCGTGTCCTTAGAAAAGTTAACATTTTTCTCGAACTCAGCTTTGTCCTTCTTTGATTCAGTGGAATAGAAGGAGTTGGCGCGACGACTAGCTATCGTCATCTCCATGTCATGCGGCTTGGTTGCTAAATTTTGAAAAGTGCTTGACTTACTCATTTGCAAGACATACAGTAAATCCCACTCCATGCCCTGTACACGCATTACAACGGCTGAAGCCTCTGACAGACGGTCTTTGCACTCAAGACTTAGTGCGCGCCAGTGGTTGATGTAGTCAAGAACTGGCTCGTCCTTCCACTGTTTTGTGTTTGTCAGCTCAGTCATGATGACAACGCGCTGAGTGCTGTAGAACCTATTGAAGAACTCGTGCTCCATTTGTTCCCAGTTATCAATGGATTTGGGTTTCAAGTCTGTATACCAGTCGAATGCGATCCCTTTTAGAGTACGGACAAATTGTTTCACCAGTCGGTCTCCCTCTGTGCCAACATTACTACACATTTCAATGAAGTGTGCGACATGTTGTTTGGGGTTGCCCTTGCCATCGAACTGGTTGAACTTGGGAGGCTGATAGCTATGGAGCATGCGCCGCGCGTCAATCCTCTTTGTATAGGGTTTTGTGTATAAGTGGGTCTTGTGAGACCCTCCTTCTAGCTGAGTCTTGACTGCGTTCGCTATCAAGATTTGAATCTGCTCAACCGACATTGAGCCTAAGGAGCAGTCCTTCTTAGCTTTGCGGTCATTGTCAGATTCTTCACCGTGATGTAACTCTTTGTCAGAGTCTTCAGTGCCCGAACCCTTGTTAGAAGTTTTAGAGAACTTCTTTTCCAGCCTCTTTATCAATTCAGCAATTTGCTCATTCTGGCGCTTGATTTGTGCGTCCTTTTCTGCACTCTCTTTAGAGAGTCTATCCAAAGTTGCCATCATACTTGCCAACTGCTCCTCAAGGTTAGTGACTCCTGTCATCATGACTGGCATGATGACAGTGTCGGAAGATTCGACTTCAATTTCTGACGTACCCGCCCCCTTTGGCAAGGGCGCAGATGAGTCATTATAGTAATCTTCAACTTCGCAGATTGGAGATTGAATGCTAAGTTTTTGAATTTCATCCATTCAAGACGACGCCTTGTGTTGCATTTTTGAGTCTTGGAATTTGAATGTGGGTGACGCAGTCTGCCTAGCAGCGGTCAACGGAGCGGCTTTTGCCATGCTCCTGGTCTTCATTGTATGAGCGCGCTTGCTACCAGTTACGCTCGCTTCACAGGATCTAAGAGAGAAAGATCCCATGTTCTTCTTCTTCGAAGGTTGCGCGGCGACATTCTTTATAGCCATATCTCCGTCGAAGATGATGTGCTTGTGACTTGAAAGTCTTGATTTTTAAGAGAAAGAGATGAGAGATAAAGATGTCCCACCGAGCGTGCCAAATTTGTAATCACAAATTACAAACATTGAATTTTTATCGATTCAATTGATTTGAATTTGGTATAATCTCTATGAATACAATCCTCTGATTCTTTCTCTTTCAAGGATGGATTTTTCAACCTTTCAATGAAGAGGTGTAGGGGGCCTATTTATAGAAAAACCTCCCTATTGAAAGTCAAGACAGGCCTTGAGTTGGGTTTTAGGCCTTGACTTAGGTTTTAGGCCTTTTCAATCAGGTTTTACCCTAGACTGCTTTGACTTTCATTTATTTGACTTTGACTTTGACTTGAGAGTCTCCGGGCCTTGTACTGAGCACCGACTTCGAAGTCTCCTCGAACTTTGACCAGACGTTGACTTGAGAGTCGATTTTGACGTTTGACTTGTAAGCCGACATAGGTCTTGACCTTTGACTTTGACTTTGACTTTTGACCGCGCCTTGACTTGGACATCGTTTTGGTTTTAAGTCGTGATTTGACTTGGTAGTCGTCTTGAACCTCGATTTGGGCTTTGATTTGAATTTTAACTGAGTTCAGACTTAGGAGTCATCTGGACTTTATCTTGGGTTTGACTTGTAAGTCTGTTTTGTGCTTGACTTGTGAGTTTTTGGGTATGATTAAATTAATTAAAAGGGTTGGCCCAATTAACTAATTTAATTTAATTTTAGTATGACTCGAATTTTTTTAATGCCTACAGTCAATGCTTATTTTCAATTATATATTTTAATCTATTGGTTATCATGATCTAATAATATAATTAGAAATTGCATCTTAAAAATAAAAAATAATAAAAAAGGGCTATTGTAGCTTTATTATAAAACAATAATGGGAAAGGATGACACATAAGGGCTTCTTGAGCAGTTGATGTGCTGACGTATTTGGAATTTGGTATGGTAGTGTAGCACTGTGAGTTCAACTCTCAACAAATGCAATTTGTGCAAATTTTTACATAGGGAGGGAAAGGAGGTGACTTGAACTTAGTTAGACCACTAGTCTACTGGGTAAATTGGTCGGTTCAGCTGGATTTTGACCAGTTATTGACCGATCTAACTACCAGCAGTTTTATAGCCCACGACAGATCGAACCATAATTCGGTTCACATGCTATAACTGGTCGGACCGGCCGGTCCAGTCTGGTTCCTGCAACCTTGCCTTCATGTATCTACATAAGGGAATCAATGTTTGCATGGCATTGAAGGTGAAGAAAATAAGAAATCATTTAAATAAAAATTTATACTAATATTGACAACTTAAGACATTGTTGGAGAGAAAGGGAGTTAGTTAGGCAGTTAGTTATGAGGTATGCCAGCTGGGCTTTGTTGGTTAAGAAATCTGTTATGAGAAGGCGGCCATTTTCTTGTTTTTCTTTCCCGGTCTTAGTTGTGTATATAAGGTTGTACAGCAGAAGATGAGGTTAATATACAAGGCATCAGGAAGAGGAGAGAGATCATCTTAATCCACCTCATTCTGAATGTTGTTTCATGATCCATTTACATAATTTTTTCCTTGATCAACATTCTCATGGTATCAGAGCAGACAAAAATCTGAATCACATATATTTTTTTTCTTTGGATCTTATGATTTGATTTATCACAGATCAAGCTAAACAATAGCCAGAGTTACTTGCGTTTCCTCACACTTGATCGATTGATCAAGCCTGGGCAAAATCACAGTGATCCAAATTACAGATCTTGAATTAAAATCTCTACAGCAAGAAATCAAAACAATTTAGGGTTTAAAGATATTCAGAGCCCATTATTCTTGCATCCATCAGAAGGCCCTGGGTCTCTAGCAATTCAAGAAAAATTGGTAGGTGCAAAGAACTACAGATCCTGGAGGAGAAATGTTGAAATAGTACTTGCCACTAAACAAAAGCTAGGATTCGTTCAAGGTACTATCTCTAGACCTACTGATGACCACCTAAAAGCTTAATTGTGGGATACATGTAATTGTATGATCATTACATAGATTCAAAATTCTGTGTCTGATTCTATTGGCAAGTCTATACTGTTCTTGAAGTCTACACAAGAAATTTGGGTGCAGCTTAAACAAAGGTTCTCCTTGAGCAATGGTTCAAGAAAGTACAGAATCAATAAAGAAATATATGAAGTTAAGCAAAACCATTCATCAGTGAGTGAGTATTATACTAGACTTAAATGTCTGTGGAATGAATTAGAAGATATGAATGAATTACCCAAAATCTCTGCTATCACTGATGAAATTGCAATGTTCTTGAAAGCCTTGACAAAACAAAGAGAGGAACAGAGGTTATTTCAGTTCCGAATGGTCTAGATGATAAGTATGGTCCTCAGAGAAGTCAATTGCTTCTCATGACTCCTCTGCCAAGTGTGGAGGCAGCATGCTCATTAATCCAGCAAGAAGAAAGTCAGAAGGAGATTTTGGATATTAGGAATCTGGAGATTAAACCAACTGCATTATACAGGAGAAGTGATAATGCAAAAGGTTGTACTCAATGTGGCAACAAAGGCCATACCAAATAGAAGTGTTGGCTGGTCATAGGGTATCCATCTTGGCATCCAAAAGCCAAGAAGTTCCCTCAGAAGAAGTTTGATAGAAATCGGCCTTATAAAGGAAAACCCAAGGGAATTCATGAAGGCAAGATTGCCGCTAATGTGAAGACTGGTGATGTTTCTTTAACTCAGTCTCAAATTGAGCAGCTTCAGCAACTTCTAAAGTTACTGCCTCAGAGTAGCCAGAAAGGTGAAGTTGACACAGAGGAATTGGACACAAACTTTACAGGTATGATTCTATGCTCTCATGCTGGGGTTAACAGGTCAGAATGGATACTTGACTCAGGAGCCACAGACCATATGACTTATAACCCAGATCATTTGTGTGACATCAAAATGATTAATGAACATTCAAAAATCACACTACCAAATGGGAATACATTTGAAATATCCTCTATAGGCAGAGCAAAATTATCTGCTGAGATAATACTGCAAGATGTTTTGAATGTACCAGCTTTCAAGTACAATCTTCTATCAATTCCCAAGTTGACAAAAGATAGCTAATGCATAGTTATTTTTCACCCTCGATTCTGTATAATACAGGATTATGCCACCAGGAAGATTATAGGAGTTGGTAGAGAGCATAGAGGCCTGCATTTTCTCAAGGATCAACCATTGAATGGTGTGGATATCAGGATGGAGAACATTATCAAAACTCTATTAGAATTAGAGAAAGAAAAGCTTCTGGTTGCAGGAGCTGCTGATGGTTCAAAAGTTCTTGAACCTCACGAAGCATGGCATAAAAGGCTGGGACATGCTCCCTTAAACAAGTTGAAGCAGCTTCTAAATGGTCAGCTTAAGGTGACAGAAAATAAAGTGTGTGTCACATGCCCAATGGCAAAGTTTACAAGGCAACCTTTTCAGCCCAGCGCAAGTAGGAGTACAATGGTGTGTGAGATGATACACATGGACATGTGGGGGCCATATAGAGTTCCTACATAGGAATTTCAAGTATTTTTTTGACTCTTGTTGATGATTGTATAAGAGCAACACGGGTGTACTTACTCAAACAAAAGTCTCAAGATTTGTCTACATTTTAGCAATTCATGACATTTGTATCTGCACAATTTCAGGCCACAGTTAAGGTGGTTAGATCTGATAATGCACTTAAGTTTCATGGTGATCCTTGCCAGTAGTTTTTTAGCAATCTTGGTATTATACATCAGACCTCTTGTGTTGAGAGGCCACAACAGAATGGTCATGTTGAAAGGAAACATAGGCATCTCTTAGCAATCTCTAGAGCCTTGAGATTTCAGGCAAACTTACCTCTCAGATTCTGGGAAGATTGTGTTTTAACAGCAGCCTACATAATAAATAGGCTTCCAACTTCAGTACTGAATAATAAAACACCATATGAAATGCTATTTAGTCACCCCCCAACTTAAGATCATATGAAAGTATTTAGGTGTTTGGTCTTTGCTGCACCTTTATATAAAGAACGAGACAAATTCAAAGCAAGAGGGGTACCTTGTGTGTTTTTGGGTTACTCACCAACACAAAAGGGATACAAACTATGGGGGTACACACCAACAAGATCAGGGTATCCAAACATGTGAAGTTTGAAGAACACATTTTTCCCTTTCACAAAGATAGTGCACAGGCTTATATGCAGCCAACTCTAGTCAATATAATACCAACATCTTATTGTGATGATTATCATCTCATGGTTATATCCTCTGACTCACTGGAACCCTCACAGTATGAGATATCAACTTCAGATTGTTCAGCACAACTCAGGGTAGGTCATGAAACCTCAAATTCTGACAATTTAGAAACCCAACCTGCATCTACTTCAAGTGTGCCCACAAGCAGGACTGCAAGGCAAACAAAGAAACCTGATTGCATGTCAGACTATGTAACTGCTGCAACTACAATCCAAAACCAAATCGTTTACCCTGCTGCAAAACAAGTGTCCTACACCCATCTTAATACAAAGTATCAAGCCTTCTTGTCAGCTCTTGATAAATAGCAAGATCCTGAAACTTTTAAAGAAGCTGTCAAAAGCCAAAAGTGGTGTGATGCTATGAATGTGGAACTTCAAGCCTTGGAGAGAAATGGAACATGGAGTCTAACTGCGCTACCTAAAAGAAAAAGAGCCATAGGATGCAAATGGCTCTTCAAGACCAAATACAGATCAGATGGTACAATAGAGAGACACAAGGCCAGATTTGTCATTCAAGGATGTAAGCAGCAAAAAGAGATCGACTATGAAGAGACCTTTGCTCCAGTAGCAAAAATGTCAACAGTTAGGTATGTGCTTGCTGTTGCAGCTACGAAAGGTTGGAATGTTTGTCAAATGGATGTCACCAATGCATTTTTGCATGGTGACCTGGAGGAAGAAGTATACATGAAACTTCCCAAAGGATATCGAGGACAGGGGGAGCCTATATTGTGCAGTACAGATTTATACTCAGTCAAGTCTGCACAGATGACAACAGTTTGTAAGCTTCACAATTCTTTATACGGGCTAAAGCAAACACCTAGGCAGTGGTTTGCAAAGTTGACTTCTAGCTTGCTGTCTTTTGGATCTAGACAATCCAGAGCTGATTACAGTCTATTTACCAAACAAACAAATGGAGGATACATAGCAGTTTTAGTCTATGTTGATGACATGCTTATTACAGGAAGCTCTGTACCCTTGATTCAGGAAGTAAAAGATCACATACATAAATGAATTCACATGAAAGACCTTGGTGAACTAAAATATTTCTTAGGCATTGAGGTGGCAAGGTCAAATCAAGGGATCTTTCTTTCTCAGAGGAAATATGTTATGGACGTGCTAAAAGAAACATGAATGATGGAAAGTAACCTGGACAAAACTCAACTCACAAAATTGCTTCAAGGTGAACTTTGGTTGGTGAACACAGTTTGGATAGTCAAGTGACCTTTCAAGGGATAATCCTAGGAGCCACCCTTGGAGAACACTTGGGTAATCTCTTTAGATCAACTAGTTATAGAATTTAATCACCTTCTAGTTGAAAGAAAGAGACCTAGAGACCCAATCAAGTTGCCAAGCTCAAGATATAACACTAGGATTTCAAAGGAGAGAGTTTACAAACTCACAAATTCATATATCTCAAGTTGTTCCTTACAAGCCTTAAGGCTTCCCATTATATAGAGGGGGATGGGAGCTTTCAACAAGCTGCAAAACTATAAATCAAGGGAGCCTTGGTCGTCCCTAAAACAAGGAAAAACAAGGAAAAATCATAAAGCCACAAAATAAGGAAAAAAGGTTGCCTAATGTTTGGTCTGCCAATTTCCAGTGTAGAAAGGTCCACTTTGAATGGCCATATCTCCCTGGTTTCTTGGCCAAATTAGATGAAATTGGTCTTGTTGGAAATCCTCCGATGTCAGCTGTCACATGGATCAAGTTTCACGCCATTTGGAGCTACCATTGGAGAGATATCAGGAAAAAGGTGACAGGTGTCCAAACTGGGACAGTTTCTGCTGCTTCTAGAAAATGGTTCCCATTGACTTATTTCCTAAATACCTAACCTATAACTCTTTATATGTACTTGAAGCTGACATATTAAAGGTTCCAAAATGTAATTTTTTAGCCTTTTAAATCCACCTTAGGCTTGGGTAATTCAGCTTGCAAAACCAGGTTGCTGTGCTGGAATCTGGGCAGATTGTATAGCTGAACTTTGAGAGCTGCGTTAGGTGGGCAAATGAAGTCCAAATGACTTGAAATTTGCTTTATTGGAAAGCTAACGTTCTGAACTTAAATCCTGCATCAATGTAAAGGTTCAAGCCACCTTGAGGCTAGGTGATTAGCGTCACCAATGTGCTGTAGTTGCTGTTCGGAACTGCATTGTTTTAAAAATGGCATTTTTAAGTTCAAGTAGAACTCCATATAATGCCTTTTATCATGAAATTCGAAAAGTGGAACCGAAAAAGGGCCTTGCCATGTATAAATTTGTTTGTAGGTTTCCTCCCATGAAGTCAAGTGGAAAGAACGAAAAGAGACCCTTGAAAATATACATCAATGAATNNNTACCTCCAAGCCTGTTTATCTACCTATGGACCCAAATTCATCATTGACTTGAGAGGGCAATGTCACGTCTGAACCAGACAAATACAGAAGATTGATTAGCAAATTAATCTACCTGACCATTACAAGGCCAGATATCACCTATACTGTTCAAGTGTTGAGTCAATATATGCAGTCCCCTACTCAATCACATTTTACTACAGCCGTGAGAGTGCTCAAATATCTCAAGCAGTCCCCTGGGCAGGGCATTTTACTCTCTTCCAAGTCAACAGCAATTCTCACTGCTTATTGTGATAGTGATTGGGGAAAATGTACAGACTCAAGAAAGTCTGTAACAGGCTACTGTGTTCTACTAGGAGATTCTCCCATTTCATGAAAATCCAAAAAGCAATCAGTGGTTGCTCGTTCTACCACTGAAGCAGAATACAAAGCAATTACCACTACAACATGTGAGGTTCCTTGGCTCCTCCAACTATTCAAGGATCTTGGTCTACCAAACTTAGCTCCTGTTTTGCTTAAGTGTGATAACCAGGCAGCTTTGTATATTGCAGCAAACCCAGTGTTTCACGAACGGACAAAACACATTAAAGTGGATTGTCACTTCATTAGAGACAAGATGAAAGTAGGAACAATTCAGCCTACATATGTGCCTACAAAAGCTCAGATTGCAGACATTTTCAATAAAATTGTATCAGTTTCTCAGCATCATATTCTTCAATCCAAGTTGGGGGTTCATAATATTTTCTCACCTCCCAACTTGAGGGGGAGAGTAGGAGAGAAAGGGAGTTAGTTAGAAGTTAGTTATTAGGTATGCCAGCTGGCCTTTGTTGGTTAGGAAATCTGTTATGAGAAGGTGGTCATTTTCTTATTTTTCTTTCCCGGTCTTCGTCGTGTATATAAGGTTGTACAGCAGATGAATGGAGTGAGGTCAATATACAAGGCATCAGGAAGAGGAGAGAGATCATCTTGATCCACCTCATTCTGAATGCTGTTTCATGATCCATTTGCATAATTTTTTCCTTGATCAACATGCTCGGACATTTATACTAATCATTTTCAATCTACATAAAAAGTTGGTGACAAAAGCTATAGCAATTTGAGAAAGTCCTTACGTTGGCTGCGTATTGCTAATAGAGGTCTATAGAAATCTGGACGGACAATGCTACCCTCATTCACTCTGTGCAGCAGAATGTTGATGTCCGATAGAAACTTCAATAGTTGTAGAACAACGTGTTAAATTTAGGGATGCATTTTGGTATTGTATATTTAAAAAAGCAGGCAAAAGTAATATTTACAGAATGCGAAATATACCAATATAAACTAGGAGAAAGCCTTTACAATATATGTTGCATTAACTCATAGACCCAAAACAAAACCCCCTATACTAGACCGACTTTTAAATTACGTACATATCTTAGAAGTGACTACATAATATCGAAGGCAGACGAAAAGCAAGCCCAACATGAGAGACAAGGGCATGTCAAGATAGCCAAGGAGACTGCCTGGC
>NCQV01059012.1:0-15762 GCA_002740545.1 Lophocereus schottii | reverse complement strand
TATCGAATTTAAATTTTACCAAATTAATTTATATAAATCAAAATTAAGCTAAGAAAAATCTAAAAAACTAATACCTCAAATCATTTAACATTCTGAATCTAAAAATGCTCCTAAAACTGTAAAAAAAAATTAAATTATAATCATATAACCAATAAAATCAGAAAACAATGTAAAAATCAAAGAAAAACGCAAAACAGAAAATATAATTCAGAAAAATAAAAAATAAAGTGATGGAAAACTATTTCCAAGTATGGTAAACCTAGAAAAAATCCTAAAACACTCAGATTATCAACAAATATTGCAGAGAATTCAAAACAAAAAATCAAAAACTGTAGAATAACTAAAACAAATGGAGGAAAATGCTAAATAGAAAATAAAAATTACAATAAAGCTACGCAGTTCACTTAAAAACCTAGCCTATACTTATCATAAAATTTAACTAATGATATTTGGAAAGTAAAAAAATAGAATTGAAACCTAAAATAAAACTGAAGAAATCTAAAATAGAAAATCAAAATAAATTATTCTGCACCAATTAAAAAATAAAAAATAAAAATAAAAATATCCATAATAAACTTCCTAACTTTCTACACTTAAAAAAAAAAAACCCTAAAACACCAAATATAAAGTGAAACTCAATTTTTAGATTTATGAAACTAAAAATATGCACTTTAAGCCTAGAACAAGTTTAGAAATAACATCTGTAAAAATTTTTAAATAAAAGCCAAAAATTCCAGAATTAATCATAATAGAACAAAGGCACTTTTAAAACCCTACAATAATCTAAAATGTAAAAATAATCAACAGCTACTAATTTTAAACTTAAAATCAAACAACTAACATGATTGCCCTAGAAAATAAAATCAGATTTTTAAACCTAATTTAGATCTAGGATTTTGATCATTCCAAAATCACCAAATCATGACTAAAATACTAAAATATTAAGGGGGGATTAAAACTTAGCAAAGAACAAGTAATAAATTAACAAGTAAAAATATAAACAACTAACTAAGAGAATAACAAGAAAATATTAATCGAGAATAACCGAATCAAATAAATTACTTGACCTAATTATGATTCACCATGCCCTAACTTATATCTATTATTAATACTATCCATATTCATTTTTTAATAGTTAGACAATAGAAAAGACCCACCAGTGGCTCTTTTTCAATTTTTTAGTTTAACTTCTAAGACCAGCACTAGATTTAAACTCTTCTAATTAAATTAACCAAGTTATACTAGCATAAGTTAATCAATTTAATTACAGCATTAAACACGTCTAACCCTATCAAATTACAATAACCAGCAATTATAATTAACTAGTCCGTGTTTGAAAACTTAATTCTCGTCATAATAAAATTAATCAAGACTAACCTTAAATTAATTCTTATAATAACAACTTTAATGAATCTAATTCTCACAAGTTATCAAAATTAAATAATGAAATAAACATGAATAATAATCAACTTATTTCAAAACATAAATTTGACATAGTTTTACACAATCAAGTCAATCGGAATAAAATTTAACCTAACATGTTAAATGAACCACAAACTAATTCATTTAACATGTTTGGATTAAATAAAAGGAAAAACAAAGAAAATAAACTAAGTCTAGAATACAAAGAATTAACTAAAGAACAAGCTAAATTTGAGTGTCAACCAAGCGTGTGCCGTATAAGTCTCAAACTGTGACTCAGTTATAGCGACAGCAGCGGTGCACAACAGCGGTGTGTCGAGATGGCTGCGATGATGGTGTACACGTGGGAGTCTTCTGATGGTGATGGTGGTGATGATTAGCATGTGATGATGAGAATGTATGATGAAGAAGGAGATGGAGTATGCGTGGGTGTGTGAGATAATTCGAGATGATGCCAATGTCGGTTGATGGATGATGAAGTTGTGAATGGTCAAGGTAATGACGCCTAATGATTTATGAAGGTAGACAAGTGCAGGGATTAGATAGAGAGATGAGAGATGACAATAGGGAATGATGAATGATGGTGATATGTGATTGAATGATGACGTTGTGGCTATATATGATGGGGATGATGCTGTTTCATGATAAGGTAGTCGTGGACTTTGGGAGATGAGGTAGGCCTTAGTGGTGAATGGTAGTTAATGAGACATGTGGAGTTAGGCGAGATGATGATGGTTTCTATGTGGTTAGGCATGAATGATGGAGGCTGATGGTGATTCTGCCATGTTTATATGGTGGATCGTGGTCAGGATGTGTGGTGATGCATGATGGGGGGCGAGAGAAGTAGTGAGCGGTGATCAGGCACCACCGCTATACTGCCAAAAACAAATAAATAATGACAAATATGATATATGATAGTGCTGTTGTATGGGGGTTAGGCCAAATTGATGGAGTTAGGAGTGAAATGTGGAGGTTGACTGAGAAGGGTGTGGTGTGGAATGTGGAGTCTTGGGCATTTTCTTGTTTTGACTTATTCTTCTAGCTTCCTTAGACTTGCTATTTTCCCTCCTTTTAGCTTAATCTCTCCACTTTTTTGGACTGAAACCTTCATTTCCTAAATAATGTAAAAACAAAGAACACGAGACAAATTAATAACAAAAATTAAATTGAGAAAATAAAAAAACATGCATGAAATGCGGCTTATCAAATTCCCTCATACTTAGGCTTTGGACGTCCTCGTGCAATGGTATCCTAGGTTATCTAATGATCTACCTTTAAACCCTTCTTATAAGTCCTACATGAACCTAAAATCTAACCAGACTTGACTTGTTCAAAAAAAACAATTTTATAAAAATTTATACTCTATCTCCTTGTAGGTCAAGAAATGAACATGCAGCTGTCACCTAGGTTTTTTTTCAATAGAAAAATTCTAATTTCCTTTGTTAAGATAAAGAATCCGATCTATTTTCCCTATTTACCCTAATATACGCCAATCAAGAGGACTTTCAAAGGGATTTTTGGCTTAAGGTAAGAGGGAAGGCATATTTGGATGGGTAGTGATATGACGAGGTTCCTGGCCAGGGAAAACATCATCCTTCACTTTACTTTGAATTCATCCTTCCAATCTCACCTTGACCTTGCTCTTTACTTTGAATATCTTCTCCCTTTATGCGTGTAGTTGCACTTTTTCTCTTTAAGCCATGCTTTGGCAAGATAGTAATATAAATTATGTTTAATTGGTTTATCTATCTTGCTTAACACATCGGTACCTCAAGGTTTTGACTTGGATTTGGATTGAACGTACTTGCAACTTTGATTTAGAGAACACCACTTGATGTCACAAATACTCCACTTGATAACAATTTCATTGCTTGCACTGAGGATGCCTCCTAACCAGTTAAACCAGGGTTTAGGCATGTGGACCTTTGGCTCCATGGAGTTTATTCAATGATGTTTTCCAAGAAAAATAGAAATTAGGCTCAAATAGGGCTTCTAGTGGAATAACATTAGGTAAGCAATATTTGGCTCTTATGGTGCTTCATTCCTAATGCCTCTATCCTTTTTAGCATAGAACAAGCGTAAATAAAACTAAACAATCAAGATTGATCAGCCTTCTAAAAGAAATTAGTAAAAGCAATTTCACTATTTTCTCAAAATTCAAAAATCTTCCTAAGTGACAATCAATAGCTTATGGACTTACCCAACTCAAAGAAAGATTCAAAACAAATTTTGAAAAATATAAGAGTAAGAAGTAATCTAGAAAGACTCACACTCAAGTATTTTTTATAAGAAGGACTTGAAAATGACTCACACTCATTTTGTTTTTTGTATAAATAAAATGAGAATAAATAAAAATACATAATGGGTATAAATAAAATGCGAGACAACCTAAATTAAATATAGGTTGCACTCCCACACTTAGTTTATGCATTGTCCCTAATGCATGCAAAAAGATAGAAATAATGAAGATAAAAGTGAAACTAAGTGTATACTTCCATGAAAATGCCGGGTTGCCTCCCAACCAGCACCTTTGTTTATTGTTGTTGGCTCGACGCAAATGAGCTTATGGATCCTCTAGTCAGATCTCCTCCACTAAGTATACCAGATCTCCTTCATAGAAGTGTTTAGCCTGTGATCATTTACCTTGAAAATTTTATTAGTAGGAAAGGATTTAATCTCAACAGCACCATGTGGATAAGCCTTTACTGCCATAAAAGGTCCAAGCTAACTAGAGTTCAACATACCAAGAAGGGGTCTCAATTTTGAATTGAATAACAACACTTTTTCACCCACCTAAAATTGTTTCCGACTAAGCTTAGTATCATGAAAAGCTTTGGCTTTACATTTGTAGATCACTTAATTGTCATAGGCTTTCAGGCGAATCTCTTCTAATTCCTTCAAGTGCGACTTACGTTCCTTCCTTACTAGCTCATAATCTAGACCACACTGGTTTAAAACCCAATATGATTTTTATGCTCTAGTTCTGTAGGGATATGACATGCTTTACCAAAAACTAACCTATGAGATGACATACCTATAGGTGTCTTATATGCAATCCTATAGGCCCAGAGACCCTAATCTAACCTAAGACTCCAATTTTTCTTATCTAGTCTGACAACATTTTCTAGTATGTCCTTAATCTCTTTATTGGAGATTTCAGCTTGGCCATTTGTTTAGGGATGATAACTAGTTGACACCTTATGAGTTACATGATATTTGGCTAACAAGGTACCTAAGGTTCTATTACAAAAATGTATTCCCTTATCACTAATGATTGCTTTGGGAACTCCATATGTATGCAGAATGAGAGATTTAACATGTTTCACCACAGTTTTAGCATCATCAGCTTTATTAGCCACAGCTTCAATCCACTTACATACATAGTCAACAAGCACAAGAATGTAAGTAATACTAAAAGAAGGGGGACACGGTCCCATAAAATCAACAAACCATGCATCAAAAATCTCACAAACATACACATTATGCAGAGGGGTTTGATTCCTTCTAGCTAAATTACCTGTCTTTAGGCATGCTTCACATCTTTTGCAAAATTCATAAGCATCCCTAAAAATAGTAGACCAATAGAATCCACATTCAATAGCTTTGTGTGCCGTTCTTTTAGGTGTAAAATGTCCCCCACTTTCAAAAGAGTGAAAGAAAGTTAAAATTGAATGAAATTCACTGTCATCTATACAACGCCTTATAATATGATCTCCACAAAATTTCCATAAATATTGCTCATCCCAAACATAATATTTAGATTAAGCTCTTATCTTCTCATTTTGAGCTCTAGACAAATCTTTCGGAAAGGTTTTGGTTACTATATAATTAATCATATCAGCTACCAAAGCATCCTATTAGTGATAGTATATAAAGTCTCATTAAGGAAATAATCGTTCAATGGATTACCACTCTCCCCATTATCTGGCCTACTTACATGGTCAGCTACTAAATTTTCAGCTCCTAGCTTGTCTCTAATTTCCAATTGAAATTCTTGAAGTAGTAAGACCTATCTGACCAATATTGGTTTTGAGTCATTCTTACTCGACAGATGTTTAATAGCAGAATGATCAGTATAAACAATAACTTACGAACCTTTTCTAGAGCAAAAACAACAGCATAAATTTCCTTTTCTTTAGTATTGTAGTTACACTGTACTGGGTCTAGAGTTTTAGAAGCATAATAGATCACATAAGGTATCTTTCCCACTCTTTGACCTAAGGCTGCCCTTACTACCTTATCACTAGCATCACATATTAGCTCAACAGGTAGGGCCCAGTTAGGGGGTTATACTATAGGAGTGGTCAAAAGCGCTCCTACTGTCCTTATTAAAATCAAGTAAAATATCTTTTACAAGTAAAGCATAAAAACATGAGACAATCTTTGAAAAATCCTTGATAAATCTCCTATAAAACCCAACATGACCTAAAAATGACCTCACCTCCTTGGTGCACATAGGATAGGGCAAAGATTGAATGGTGTATACTTTAGCCTTATCAACCTTTAATCCCTTGGATAACACTACATGCCCTAGTACTACTCCATGTTGCACCATGAAATGACGCTTTTCAAAGTTTAGCACGAACTCAACACAATGCTTAAGTACTAACAAAAGATGATGCAAGCACTCAGCAAATGAATCACCGTGCACAGTAAAGTCATCCACGAAAACATCCATAATTTTAGTGATAAAATTAGAAAAAATACACATCATACATCTTTGAAATGTAACAAGTGCATTATATAAACCAAACGACATCTTTCTAAAAGAATAGGTGCCAAAAAGACAAGTAAGAGTAGTCTTTTTCTGATCCTTAGGAGCTATAGGGATCTGAATATAACCTGAATATCTATCAAGAAAGCAATAGTGTGACCTCCCAGCTAGTCTCTCTAACATCTAGTCCTTAAAGGGTAATGGAAAGTGGCCCTTTCTTGTGGCCTTGTTAAGCTTTATATTGTCAATGCACACTCTCCAACCACTTTGGACAGTAGTAGGTATTAACTCACCTTTCTGGTTCTACACTACTATTGTTCCCCCCCTTTTTAGGAACCACATGGATAGGAGTAACCCGCTTAGAATCAGGGATGGGGTATATCACTGCAGCATCTAACCACTTAAGAATTTCTTTTTAAACTACCTCCATCATAGGTGGATTTAGTCTTCGCTGAGGGTCTCTCTTGGGCTTAGCATCTGGTTTTAATGTGATTTTCTGTGAAGATAATGTGGGGCTAAGTCCTTTAAGGTCTGCTAAAGTCCACCCTAATGCTTCACTACGTTCTCTAAGCACCCAAATAAGTTTAACGTCTTGTTTAGATATAAGTGCATTAGAGATTATAACAGGTAAGGTCTCATCATCCCCTAGATAAGCATACTTAAGATTTTCAAGCAATGGTTTTAGTTCTAGCTTAGGGGGTGAAATGTGAGAGGGGAATATCTTCGTGTGACTTTTAGGTAATTCTAGCTTCCCAAGTCTGTCAACTATATGCAATTGCAACAAAGACTCTATGTTGCCTACTAACTCATTATTAATATGGTTAGACACATTTTGAAACACAAACTGATCTAAACCTTTAGTAAGTCCAGTTAACAATTCATCCTCGTGAGACAATTTATAAACATCTCGAGACAATTCATCAATCACATCAAGTGCACACAGATAGTTCACATTAGCAGGAAATCTCATAGCATCAAAAATATTGAACTTAACAATTTCACCATCAAATTCCATAGTCATTGTTCTGGCATGCACTTCTATTTTTGTCACAGGTGTTTTAAGAAATGGTCTATCAAGCAATATGGGAATATCATGGGATGCATCACCCATGTCCAATACATAAAAGTCAGCTGGAAGAATAAGCTCATTGACTTGGATTAAGACATCTTCTAAAACTCCATCTGGGTATGCATTACTCCTATCAGCTAACTGAATAATTAAATCAGTTTTCTTTAACCCTCCTAAGCGTAGTTTATTACAAATGGAACTAGGCATCACATTAATGGAAGCTCCTAAATCAAGAATGACTCTACCAAAGGAGAGGTTTTTAATTTTACAAGGAATAGAGAATACACCTAGGTCCTTACATTTAGAGGGGAAGCTTCTTTTGGAAAATAGCAGACACGTTTTTCCCCCACACTTATCTTTTCGTTCCCTTTTAGTTTACGTTTTGCAGTACAAGTCTCTTTAAGGACCTTGGCATAATGAGGCACCTGTGTTATGGTATGTAGGAGAGGAATGTTGATCTCTGCCTTCCCAAATGTTTCTAAGATTTCCTAGTTTGCCTCGTCTACTTTGAGGGTTTTCCCTGTCAGTCTACTAGGAAAGGTGGTAATGGCTTGTAAGGTTCCTTCTTATCCTCACCTACTTACATAACATTAGAGGTGGTGTCTTGATCTTGATTACGTTTAGGTTTGCTGACCTCTATTTCGTGCTCTACCTCTCTATTCTTCATAGGTTCCTTCAACTCTTTACCACTTATAAGTGTCATGGCACTCACATTTTCTTTCAGGTTCTGGAATGGTTGAGATGGCAACCTATGTTATATTTGGGCCTGGAGGTTGCTGACTATGGTATTAATAGCAATCTGTCTCTCTTAGACCTATTTGAGAGTCATCTCTATGTTCTAAAACCTAATATTGGTGTCCTTTTTCTAGTCATCCATCTTTCTTATAACTTGCTTTAAAAGGAAATTTGTTCTATCCTGAGCACATGATTGATATGATGGTTAGCCAAAACCTGAAGGGTTGTTCCTAGTTTTATAACTAAGGCTAGGGTGGTCTCTCCATGCTTCATTATAAGTGTTAGAGTACGGGTCATACTTTCTTTGGCCTTGGTTAGAAAACATTGCAATCACATGACCCCCTTGAAGTGTAGGGCATGCATCAGTAGCATGTCCCTCTAAACAGCAAATACCACACACCACTGCTTTCTGAACTCCTCAAGTGATGAGTTTGTTTAGCATAGCAGTGATATGAGACAATTGGGTGTCTACAGATGGACCTCAACTATGATTATTGACCTTCTTAAACTGGGGTTCCCTAGTTCCAAATTGTTAAGTGTTTTGGGCTATGATATTAAACAATTCCCTAACCTGAGTTGGAGTCTTATTAACCAAAGACCCCCTGCTAGCAGCATCCACCATATTTCTATCTATAGGTAATAAACCTTCATAGAAATGTTGAATCAATAATTATTTTGAAATTTGATATTGGGGGTAACTAGCACATAATTTATTAAAACGTTCCTAATACTCATGGAAAGTTTCTCAATTCATTTGTTTAATTCCACATATTTCTTTTCTAATGAATCCAATTCTAGATGTGAGAAAAAATTTCTCCAAAAATGCTTTATGAACTTGAGTCCATGTACTGAATGTTGCAAGGGGAAAGTAATATAGCCAATCTTTAGCTTTATCGTAAAGTGAGAAAGGAAAGACTCTCAACCTAGTTTGGTCCTGGGTGATACCCTCAGGTTGCATGGTTGAGCATGTAATGACGAACTCATTAATGTGACGATATAGATCCTCACCAGGCAATCCATGAAACTTAGATAGTAAGTTTAAAAATCTAGATTTCAATGTCAGTGGTCGGTCTAATACTGGATAAATAACAGACAAAGGTTGAGTTTCTAAATTAGGTATAGCAAGTTCACGTAAAGTAGCCGTCTCCACTTTAATATCATCACAACTTACCGATTCGGAGCTTACAGATTCAGAATCACTTACTTTATTTTCAAACACCTCAAACGTATGCTCCTTTTTCTCTTCGATCATGTGACCACTCCTTTATCTCATAAACTAAAACAACCTGCAAAAATAAAATCCTAGAGTTAAAACAAAACAATAAAAGTGGTAAAACTAATAGAAGCAAACTAACAAATTTATTTTCTTTCCCTGACAACGGCTCCAAAATTTGTAAACTAATCGTAGAGTTACAAATTAAACCATTACTTGATTTAAAGATAAGATGTATGGTATAGTAAAGCAGGGGCCGACCCCACAGAGAGAGATATAAATTTTAAGTTTACCGCATATCTAATTTAAATTTTACTGAAAAATTTATATAAATCTAAATTAAGCTACGAAAAATGTAAAAAACTACTACCTCAGATTATTTACCATTCTAAATCTAAATATGACCCCAAAATTGTAAAACAAATCAGATTATAACGATGTGACCAATAAGATCAGAAAACAGTGCAAAAATCAAAGAAAGACGCCAAACGGAAAATATAATTCAGAACAATAAAATATAAAATGATGGAAAACTATTTCTAAGTATGATAAACCTAGGAAAAATACTAAAACACTTAGATTATGAAGCAAATATTGCAGAAAATTCAAAACGAAAAATCAAAAACTGCAGAATAATAAAAAAAATGCAGAAAAATGCTGAATAGAAAATAAAAATTAAAATAAAGCTACAACAATTCCCTTAAAAACCTAGCCTATACTCATCATAAAGTTTCCTTAATAGTATTTGGAAATTAGAAAAACAGAATTAAAACCTAAAATAAAACTAAAGAAATCTAAAATAGAAAATCAAAATAAATTATTCTGCACTAGTTAAAAAATGAAAAATAAAAATAAAAATATCCACAATAAACTTCCTAACTTTCTACACTAACAAAAATAATCCTAAAACACAAAATATAAAGCCAAAAACTCAATTTTCAGATTTATGAAACCAAAAATCTGCACTTCAAACCTAGAACAAGATTAGAAATAAAATCTGGAAAAATTATTAAATAAAATCCGAAAATTCCAGAATTAATCGTAATAAAACAAACACTTTTGAAGCCCTAAAATAACATAAAAAGTAAAAATAACCAACCATTACTAATTTTAAACTTAAAATCAAACAAACTAACAAGATTTCCCTGGAAAATAAAATCCGATTTTTAAACCTAATTTAGATGTAGGATTTTGATAATTCCAAAATCACCAAATCACAACTAAATTACTAAACTATTAAGGGCGGATTTACTATTAAGGGGGGATTTAAACTAAGTAAAGAATAATTAATAACTTAACAACTAAATATATAAATAATTAACAAAGAGAATAACAAGAAAATATTAATCGAGAATAACCAAATCAAATAAATCACTTGACCTAATCATGATTCACCATGCCCTAACTTATACCTATCATTAATACTATCCATCATTCATTTTTTAATAGTTAGATACTAGAAAGGACCCACCAGTGGCTCTTTCTCGATTTTTTAGTTTAACTTCTAAGACCAACCCTAGATTTAAATTCTTCCAATTAAATTAACCAACTTATACCAGTATAAGTTAATCAATTTAATTACAACATTGAACACGTCTAACACTAGCAAATTACAATTGCTAGCAATTATAATTAACTAGCCCTTGTTTGAAAACTTAATTCAAGTCATAATAAAATTAATCAAGACCAGCCTTAAATTAATTTTTATAATAACAATTTTAATGAATCTAATTCTCACAAGATATCAAAATTAAACAATGGAATAAACATGAATAACAATCAACTTATTTCAAAACATAAATTTGACATAGTTTTATACAATCAAGTCAAGTGGAATAAAATTTAACCTAACATATTAAATAAACCACAAACTAGTCCATTTATAAATAAACCACAAACTAGTTCATTTATCATGTTTGGATTAAAGAAAAGGAAAAACAAATAAACTAAACTAATTATGAAATACGAAGAATTAACTAAAGAACAAGGTAAATTTGAATGTCAACCAAGCGGGTGCTGTACAAGTCTCGAACCATGACTCGGTTATAGCGACAGCAGCGGTGCACGGCGGTAGTGTATCAAGATGGCTGCGATGATGGTGTGATAATGCAGTGATATTCATGATGATATCTTCTGATGGTGATGGTGGTGATGATTAGCATGTGATGATGAGAATGTATGATGAAGAAGGAGATGGAGCATGCGTGGGGGTGTGAGATGATTCGAGATGATGCCAATATTGGTTGATGGCTGATGAAGTTATGAATGGTCAAGGTAATGACGCCTGATGATTTATGAAGGTAGGCAAGTGTGGGGGTTAGATTGCAAGATGAAAGATGACAATGGGGGACGATGAATGATGGTGATATGTGATTGAATGATGGGGCTGTGGCTATATATGATGGGGATGATGCTATTTCATGATAAGGTAGTCGTGGATTTCAGGAGATGAGGTAGGCCTTGGTGGTGAATGGTACTTAGCGAGAAATGTGGAGTTAGGCGAGATAATGATGGTTTCTACATGGTTAGGCATGAATGATGGAGGCTAATGACGATTCTGTCGTTTTTATGTGGTCGATGGTGGTCAGGATGTGTGGTGATGCGTGATGGGGGGCGGGAGAAGTGGTCAAAAGCAATCAGGCACAACCGCTATACTACCAAAAACAAATAAATAATGCAAATATGATATATGATAGTGCTATTGTATAGGGGTTAGGCAAAATTGATGAAGTTAGGAGGGAAATGGGGAGGTTGATGGAGAAGGGTGTGGTCTGAAATGTGGAGTCTTGGGCATTTTTTTGTTTTGACTAATTCTTCTAGCTTCCTTTGACTTGCTATTTTCCCTCCTTTTAGCTTATTCTCTCCACTTTTTTCATGAGTTTGGACCGAAACCTTTATTTCCTAAATAATGTAAAAACTAAGAATACGAGACAAATTTATGGCATAAAGAAATTAAGAAAAAAAAATGTATGAAATGCAGCTTATTAAATTCCCCCACACTTATACTTTGGACATCCTCGTGCGACAATATCCTAGATTATCTAATGATCTACCTTTAAATCCTTCTTAAAAGTCCTATATGAACATAAAATCTAACCAGAGTCGACTTGCTCAAGAAGATAATTTTATGAAAATTTATACTCTATCTCCTTGTAGGTCAAGAAAATAAAAATGCAGCTGTCACCTAGGTTTTTTTTTTTTCAATAGAAAAACTCTAATTTCCTTTGTCAAGATAAAGAATCCGAACTATTTTCCCCATTCACCCTAATAAATGCCAATCAAGAGGACTTTCAAAGGGAATTGTGATTTAAGGTAAGAGGGAAGGCATATTTGGATGGATAGTGATATGGCGGGTTCTTGGCCAGGGAAAGCATCATCCTTCACTTTAGTTTGAATTCATCCTTCCAATCTCACTTTGACCTTGCTCTCTACTTCGAATATCTTCTCCCTTTTGGAGTGTAGTTGCACCTTTTTTTCTTGAGCTATGCTTTGGCAAGATAGTAATATAAATTATGGTTAATTGATTTTCCTATCTTGCTTAACACATCTGTACCTCAAGGTTTTGATTTGGATTTGGATTGAATGTACTTGTAACTTTGATTTAGAGAACGCCACTTGATATCACAAATACTCCACTTGATAATGATTTCATTGCATGCACTGAGGATGCCTTTTAATGAGTTAACTTAGGGTTTAGGCATGTGCACATTTGGCTGTGTGGAGTTTATTCAATGATGTTTCCCAAGAATATAGAAATTAGGCTCAAATTAGGCTTCTAGTGGAATAACATTAGGTAGGCAATATTTGGCTCTTATGGTGCTTCATTCCTAATGCCTCTATCCTTTTTAGCATAGAACAAGGGTAAATAAAACTAAACAGTCAAGATTGATCACCCTTCCAAAAGAAATTAGAAAAAGAAATTTCACTTGTTTCTGAAAATTCAAAAATCCTCCTAGGTGACATTCAATAGCTTATGGACTTACCCAACTCAAAGAATGATTCAAAACAAATTTTGAAAAACATAAGAGCAAGAAGTAATCTATAAATGCTCACTCTCATGTATTTTTTATAAGGACTTGAAAATGACTCACACTCATATTTTTTTTTGTATAAATAAAATAGGAATAAATAAAATGCAAAATGGGTGTAAATAAAATGCACGACGACCTAAATTAAATGTAGGTTGCCCCCTCCCCCACACTTAGTCTATGCGTTGTCTCTAATGCATGCAAAAAGATAGAAATAATGAAGATAAAACTAAAATTAAATGTATACTTCTGTAAAAATGTTGGATTGCTTCGAAACCAGTGCTTTTGTTTACTGTCGTTGGCTCAACACAAATGAACTCGTGGATCCTCTAGTCGGATCTCCTCCACTAAGCATACATGATCTCCTTCATAGAAGTGCTTTAGCCTATGACCATTTACCTTGAAAATTTTATTAGTACCAAAGGATTTAATCTCAACAGCACCATGTGGATGAGTCTTTACTACCATAAAAGGTCCTAGCCATCTAGAGTTCAACTTACCGGGAAAGAGTGTCAATTTTGAATTGAATAACAACACTTTTCCACCCACTAAAATTCTTTTCCACTAAACTTAGCATTATGAAAAGCTTTGGCTTTACGTTTTTATATCACATAATTGTCATAAGCCTCCAGGCGAATCTCTTCTAAATCCTGCAATCGCAACTTACGCTCCTTCCCTGCTAGGTTATAATATAGACTACACTGGTTTATAGCCCAATATGATTTATGCTCTAGTTCTACATAAAGATGACACGCTTTACCAAAAATTAACCCATAGGATGACATGCCTATAGGTGTCTTATATGCAGTCCTATAGGCCCAGAGTGCTTCATCTAACCTAAAACTCCAATCTTTCTTATCTGGTCTAATAACCTTTTCTAATATGCCCTCAATCTCTTTATTGGAGATTTCAGCTTGGTCATTTATTTGGGGATGATAATCGGTTGACACTTTACGAGTTATATGATATTTGGCTAACAAAGCACCTAAGGTTCTATTACAAAAATATGTTCCCTTATCACTAACGATTTCTTTAGGAACTCCATATGCATGTAGAATGAGAGATTTAACATGCCACAGTTTTAGCATCATAAATTCTAGTGACCACAGCTTCAATCTACTTAGATACATGATCAACAAGCATAAGAATGTAAGTAAAACCAAAAGAAGGGGGAAAAGATCCTATAAAATCAGCAAACCATGCATCAAAAATCTTCCAAACATACACATTATGCAGAGGTATTTGATTCCTTCTAGACAAATTACCTATCTTCTGGCATGCTTCACATCTTTTGTAAAATTCGTAGGTATCGCTAAAGATAGTAGGCCAATGGAATCCACATTCAACAACTACATGTGTCGTTCTTTTGGGTCCAAAATGTCCCCCACTTTCAGAAGAGTGACAGAAAGTTAAAATTGAATGAAATTTACTCTCATCTATACAGCCCCTTTTAATCTGCACTCCTTAAAATCTCCATAAATATTACTCATCCCAAACATAATATTTAGATTGAGCTCTTATGTTCTCCTTTTGAGCTCTAAACATGTCTTATGAAAGGCTTTGCTTACTATACAATTAATCATGTTAGCCACCAAAATAGCCTATCAGTGATAATAAAGTCTCATCAGGAAAATAATCACGCGATGGATTACCACTCTCCCCATTGTCTAGCCTACTTAGATAGTCAGCTCCTAAATTTTCAGGTTCTGGCTTGCCTCTGATTTGCAATTGAAATTCTTACAGCAGTAGGACTCATTTGACCAATCTTGGTTTTAAGTCATTCTTACTCGACAGATGTTGAATACCAGAATGATCAGTATAAATAGTAACTTTAACACCCAACAGATGGGGACAAACCTTTTCTAGAGCAAAAATAGTAGCATATATTTCCTTTTCGAAAGCAGTGTAGTCACATTGTGCTGGGTCTAGAGTTTTAGAAGCATAATAGATCACATGAGGTACCTTCCCTACTCTTTGACCTAAGGTTGCCCCTACTGCCTTATCACTAGATTTACACATCAGCTCAACAGGTAAGGCCCTATTAGGGGCTTGTACTATAGGAGTGGTCGTCAATTTCAACTTCAATAGGTCAAAAGCACTCCTACCGCCCTCATTAAAATCAAATAATGAATCTTTTGAAAGTAAAGCACATAAAGGTGAGACAATCTTAGAAAAGTCCTTGACAAATCTCCAATAAAACCTAACATGACCTAAAAATGATATCACCTCCTTGACGCACTCGGGATAGGGCAAAGATTGAATGATGTCTACTTTAGCATCATCAACCTTTAATCCCTTGGATAACACTACATGCCCTAGTACTACTCCATGTTCCACCATGAAATGACACTTTTCAAAGATAAGTACCAGATTAGTCTTAATGCAATGCTTAAATACTAACAAAAGATAATGCAAGCACTCATCAAATGGATCACCATGTACAGTAAAATCATCCATGAAAACTTCCATAATTTTGGTGATAAAATTAGAAAAAAATACTCATCATACATCTTTTTAATGTAGCAGGAGCATTACATAGACCAAACAATATCCTTCTAAAAGGATAGGTGCTAAAAGGATA
>NCQV01059008.1:0-13431 GCA_002740545.1 Lophocereus schottii | reverse complement strand
AGTTGAGGATGTGCTAATTACAGTGGTAAATTTAGTCACCCTGTGGATTTTGTTATGATAGAAACTGAGAATGTGGCTAACACCGCTAATCAAGTTCCTATGATTCTAGGGCATCCCTTCTTGGCCACTACTAATGCCTTGATTAATTGCAGGAATGGCATGATGAGATTGTCTTTTGATGACATAACCTTAGAATTAAATATCTTTAATATACAAAGATAGTCTTCTGGTTGTGATGATATGCAGTTTTTTTACTCTTAACTGGGTAGAAGATTCTGTGTTTGATGATAATTTTGATGACGTGTTTGCTGCTGAGTATCAATCTTTCCTTATTGATGATGAGTGTGAATATGATGTGTTTGAATTCAATGACTTGTGCTTTGCTTTTAACTGTCTCTTTGCTAGCACTTCTGAATCTACTTCTAAGTTTGTTCTCCCCCACCCCCCCATTTCTCTTAAATTGAAACTTCTTCCTCACTCTTTTATATATTTATTCATAGGACCCAGTGATTCCTTACCTGTGATTATTACTTTTGATTTAGACTGGGATCAAGAGGAAAAACTGATTGTCTTACTTAACGAGAACAAGGAAGCCATAAGTTAGACTTTAAGGGATATCAAAGGTATTAGTCCCTCCATTATGCAGCATAGAACCCATTTAGAGGATAATGCTAAACCCTGCAAGAGCGTCAAAGGCGTTTGAACCTGATCTTGCAGGAAGAAGTTAGGAAGGAAGTGCTTCAGTGGTTAGACTAGGGGATTATCTATCCCATTTTTTATAGTGAGTGGGTTAGCCCTATTTAAGTTTTTCATAAGAAGACCGGTAGTTCCGCGATTAGGAACGACAAGAATGAGTTAATTACCACTTAAGTCCTATCTGGGTGGCGTATTTGTATTGACTATAGAAAATTGAATGCTGTCACTAGGAAAAACCATGTTCCCCTTTCCTTCCCTGATTAGATGTTACAGAGGTTGGCTGGACATTCATTTTGTTGTTTTTTATATAGATATTCTGGCTATACTAATATCTCTGTTGCTTCTGAGGATCAGGAGAAGACTACTTTCACTTGTCTGTTTGGGATGTACTCCTTTTGGACTGTGTAATGCTCCTGTTACCCATCAGATGTGCATGACTTCTATTTTCTTAGATCTAGTTGAATAGTGCATGAAAATTTTTATGGATGAATTTTTTGTGTTTGAGTCTTCCTTTGATGATTGTTTGTCTAATCTGAGAAATGTGTTCAAAAGGTTTAGGGAGAAAAATTTGACTTTGAACTGGGAGAAGTGTCATGTTATGGTTAAAATCGTCTCAGGCCTCATTATTTCTAGAGATGGAATTGAAGTAGATAAGACGAAGACTGATTTGATTGTTAATCTTCCCCACTCCACTTGAGTGAAAGAGGTGAGGTCCTTTCTAGGACATGCTGGCTTCTATCATCATTTAATTAAGGACTTTAGTAAGATAGTTAAGCTTTTGACCAACCTTTTAGTCAAGGATGTGTCATTCCACTTCTTCGAGGAGTGTCTTGAGCCATTCACTAAGCTTGAGGAAGCCTTAACCTCTGTGCCAGTTCTTCTTCCTCCCATATGCGGAAATCCTTTTGAGTTAATAGGTGACACATCTAACTATGTTGTTGGGGTTGTTTTAGGACAACAACTTGATAAGAAGTCCTACGTCATCTACTATGCTAGTCACACTTTGAATGATGCCAAACTGAATTATGTCGTCACTGAGAAAGAATTTTTGGCTGTGATCTTTGGTTTTAAAAAGCTTAGACCTTACCTAATTGGGCCTTATATGATTGTTTATATTAACCACTCTACTCTTAAGCACCTTCTCTCTAAGAAGGATGCCAAGCCTAGGCTTATGGGGTGAATCTTGCTTTTGCAAAAATTTAATTGTGAGATGCGGGATAAGAAAGGTTTTGAAAACTTTGTTGCTGACCATCTGTCTAGGATTCTCCGTGGTAGAGAGCATGAGTCCAGTATTGCTTAATGCTTCCCCGATGAGTAATTATATGCAAACCACCCTGACCCTTGGTATGCTAACATTGTGAACTACCTAGTGCCAGGGAGGATTCCCAAGGGTACTAACAATGATAGAGAATGATTCTTCCACCTTATGAAATTCTTTATTTGGAATGACCCTTACTTATTTAAGTACTATTCGGATTAAGTCTTTAAGATGTGTATTCTTGATCATTAGGTTAGAAGTGTCCTTTTATTCTGTCATGACCAAGCCTATGGGGTCATTTCAATGGGAGAAAGATAGCAGCTGAAGGTCTTCAATATGGTTTTTATTGGCTGCCTAATTTAGGAATGCTTTTGAATACTGCATGTTGTAATTTTCGTAAGTATTTAATTTATCACCATAATAGTTACGGGTGTCGTCCTCTGAGATGGATTATGAAACTAGTTTACTGATGACTTAGATGGTTGGAACACATCACTAATTGAAGTTAATAAAGTCAAATTATTGGGAAGCACTAGTTCATTATATTCTCTTGTACGAAGTCCAGACGATAGCAATGACAAATATCTTATACATCTAGATTGAATGTGTCAAATTATAATAAGTGATAGTCTAGAAAATAAACAACAATTAGGAAAAGTAATAGCATATAAAGAAGGCTCGACTTGTAAAGGCTCATTGCTCTGGGTAGTAAAATAAGCGCAGCAACAAGCCTTCTTAACCTTGATGATGGAACGATTGCTCCACACCCAGAACCTCCATACCCAACGCTGAACACATAGTTGTCCAGAATAGAGAACATAGAGGAGGCTAAGCCCAGAAAACATGGCAAGAAATAATGCACAATTTCAATTCAGATGCGAGCTAAAAATCAATGCTAATACTTGAACTCTGTATAGATTCAAACCAAAGGTACTCAGATTTAGCTAAAATGAATTTTATTATAGAAATTTGAAAGGTTACAACCAAATTTGAATATGCATAACATAAGGGAAGGGCGTTAAAAAAATAATAAAAACTGGAACTCCTCACAAAACCAATGATGCTCAAGAAACTTTTCTTTTAAACTTCTCCTCTGCTCCATTTCAACGGTAGCATTTTTCAGCCGAATAGCCCCCAACCCCAAATTAATTGCTTCAATTAACTCTTCCGTAATCAACTAATTGATGTTGGTGATGATGATGCAATTAAGCAAGGAGTAACGGCTGAGCAGAGGGAAATGAAGAAGCAGAGCGCCGATTATGGCTGTCACGCGAAGAAGATGAAACAGCGCACTGGGCTGTTGAGTGTCTGGGTTAAGGTTGAGGACGAAGGAAAAAGAAAGGGGGAGAAGAAGGCAACATCATGTGACCTAAGCATGTCAAATAAATGAAAGCAGGCTGGATCGGCCATTGGGGGGCCAAGCTAGGGGGTGTGCACGTATGGACCAGGCACAGCGTGAGGATGGAGACAGGCGAGGGGAAAGGGAGGGGACGGCTGGGCCATTTGGGCCCCTAAAACAAGATCCAGGACCGGTCTGAGAAAGGGGAAGGACAGGGAGAGAAGGGAGGATGAGGACGAGTCGGGCCACACTGCTTGTGTCAAAATTCTGGGTCGTTTGATCCTTTTATCCTCATCTTCTTGATCCAACCTTTGATTCATCCAATGCTTGTTGTGACCCAAGTCCCTTTTGATTCAAGTTCCTCTCTTTTCAAAGCAATTTATTTATTCTTCAAATTCCTACAAAACAAACAAAAATAATATTAAATTCCTAAATTAATAATTTACTTTGAGCAATTATGAGAAAATAAAAGGGTATAAAATATCATAATTTCTAGTTTAACAAATACCCTCACACCTAAGGTTTGTTCGTCCTCAAGTAAAATAAAAACTAAAAATCCTAGAAAAATAAATAAAATCCTAACTCACTTTCGTAAGAATCACGGTTGCACTTAGCGCGTGCAACAAGCCCCTTAAACCCCTAAGTTACCCCCAGGGACGAGGGAGGTCTCGTGAGGGTTTGCAAAAGATGTACCCACAAAATCTATAAAAGAAAATCAAAAATAGAAAATCGAAAATCTTTTTGATTTTTTCACAAAAATTTATATATACAATACCAAGGAAAAATACATACACGTTCTAATCAACCACATCACTCAAGCAACCGAACCACTAGATCACGTATAAACGCAATGTACATATCAGGAAATCCTTAAACCCCACTGATGGCATCTATACACAATCTTTTACCTCACTTAAAAATTATGAACAAGTGTGACTTGTAGAACCTCAGTTTAGGAGAAATGTGAAACACTCCCACTCATGTATTTAAAATATAACAAGGTTCGCTGAACTCTCTTCTAGTCACACAAACTACCGTAAGCTTGCTAAAATTCTCGATTCTTCACCAATAGAATGCAATATGCAAAATAATAATCAAGAGGACTCTTCCAGGGTTGTAATGGTGCTAAGGGCTAAGGGTAAGAGAGGGACAAACAGCTTGGAAATGAGGAGCTAAAAGTCAAAGCTAATAAGCAACCAACACTTACACCAATTATGATGAGCACATACTCTCTCAAAACACAAAATGAGAACACACCCCAATTAAATTGACCATTGGAAATGAGTGTACGAGAATACATCCATGCCAAACACTCTTATTCACAACTCTTCGTTTTGAATTTTTGAGATTTTTAACTTTTTTTTTCATTTTTTCTTTCAAAACTTTTTTCATTTTGCATCTTTCTCGCTTTTTTTCTTTCTTTTTTTTTAAGAAGAAAATGAATCAATGGTATGAACAAGAACAATACAACTTGATTTCCACATGGTTTCAATGCTACATCCCTACACATTACTAAAATTAACCGTCAATTACATAAAATATCCAAAAGTTACCCACCAAATAATGAAGTGTTATGCAGTTAGCCTTAGCTTAAGTATAGGAAAGTGTGTTTAGGCCAAGGATTAAAATGAAAAGTTCACAATAAAAAAGGGTCAGTGCTCAAAAGAGCTAGCAAAGGGTAAAACATTCAAACATGGATGGCAATTTAGCTATGTAGTTCACAAAAACAAATGAATGCCTCTATCATATTATCATAATGCACATGCTAAATGTGACTTTAAGAGAATCAAAGCAAGTTCTAGAGATTTAATCATGGAAGAGATACACATAAAAAACAAATATAAGACTAAATTCATGAATTAATCTATAAGGCTCACAATCTCACGGATTATCTACCACAGGCAAGCTTGCTTCTGAAATAATATCGGGGTTTAGGATCATATACAAAAATCACACTTTAGGACTAAGTTCTATCAATGCACACCATATCTATACACAACCTAACAACTAAGGTACAAAAGAACATAACCCATCAGAAATAGTACATATATTCCACAAAAACAAAACAAAAAATATTTTTAAATTTTTAAAAAATTTTCTTTTTTTTTTGAAACAGAGTTTTCCCACCCCACACCTAAATCTCATAATGTCCTCATTGGGAGTGAAAGGAAACATAAAACACAACTAAAAAGAAAAACAAATATACAAAAAAACAAAACAAGACTCAAAAACAAAAAGGACACAACTCTAAAATTCAAACAAAAAACAATAAAAAAATGAAATAAAGCAACAAATATATACAAAATAAAACAAAATTAAAAGAGGAGATAACGAGGAACGTTCACACCAAGTCAGGTGTTGAATTACACCTAAGCTTTGCCTTCCTTACGATCAAGGAATTTATAGAGCATCAGCCACTCTTTATCAAAATGAACATTGCTACTCAAATCAAAATCCATTAGAACACGAAGTAGCTTATCAAACAAAGAAGACCAACTCTCAAGCACATAGAAATAGTAAAAAGTAGAGGGTCGAAGCCGGAAAGAGTACATCCACCATGTCAACGCAGCACAGGTAAGGGGCCGCTTTAACTTGTCAAACTGTTAGGCCCAAACATTAAATAGGCAAATGTATTTAAAATTAGCCAACAAGTGTGTCATCAGCGTAGAAATTTTGTTGTCAAGAACGATCTACCTAGGCAAATTAGTGGGGTCAAAATCCACAAGTCACTTAGTATCAGAATGCACAAGAGTCTGGCCTAAAGCAAAAGTCAGAGGAACAAAAGTAGCAGACTCAACAAATTCAGGCTTGTGAGATTCAAAAAGGAGGTCAAGTATTATAGGATCAAAAGAGAAGGATTCATATTCAACACAAAAATCCTCATTAAGACCTTCATTGATATCAAACCCACATGAAAAAAATTCATATTCCACAGAAAGAATATCATCATCTAATTCTAAAATAGTGGGCTCAACTTTCTCCTCACAACATTCCTGGAAACAAATAGCTTCTAACTCATCGATATCATGATGTTCAACGTTAGGTGTAATGCTCGTATATTATTCACTAGCAGTGTCAAATTGCTCACCCACCTCAAACTCACAACAGTCATTAAAAGGGGCGGGTAGGTTGGTAGACGCTTAGACATTCTTAATGATGTCCTTATGTGAGCCATTGTGGGGTGTAAGGTCAGGTTATAGAGACATAGGGAGGTCACTCTCTTGTTCTAGGCTAAGAAAAGGCATATCATCATGTAAATTAGACCTAGATTCATACGAGGGTTCACAGTCATTATAAAGACTGACTTTAGGTTTAGAAGATCCTAAACTAGAGTCAGACTCACTATAATTCTCCCTACTATGATTGAAACAGTGAGAATATTTAGTAATTCTCTTTTTCATAGTCTCTACCACTTGATTAGTCATTTCATTTATCTTCTTTTCAACACTTGTACACGTAGCATCCATATAAGCATGATATGGACAAGTATGAACATTATGGTCAGAAGATTCACAATAATCGCACACCACAGGAGGCACATAAGAGTGAGATGGGTCATATGAATCTATAAAGTGATCCTGAGGGTAAGGACTAACTGGAAAAACAGACTCGCCATGAGCAGGATATCCTAAAATGCCTTTAGCTTGTTCAAACTCATAAGTATTCCAAACTAATTTTTCAAATAAATCTCATACCTCATCTTAAGTTCTAGACAATAAACTTATTAAACCTTCAAGACACATACACTCAACATAACCTCTAGATTCAGCATTTAGACCCACAAAGATAACCTAACAAATTTTCTATTTTTTAAAAGTTTAATACAATTGAGCACGATAATCATTAAGCCCTGACAAATAACAACATAAAGGTTCATACTCGAATTGTGGAAAATTAAAAACTAGCATTCTTGAAGCCCTTGTTTTTCAATGTTAAGAATTTTTCAATTTTTTTTGATTTTCAATTTTTTTCTTTTTTCAAAGGTTTTTTTTAAAAGGAAAGAATATGTCTTTAAGACACCAGTTACAAAACCAATGACTAAAACAAAAATTAGAGACTTAAATAATTAAGTTAACCACACAATAAACTAACAAAAATAAAACTATATTACCAAAAAAAAAGAAGCCCAAAAACACTTGAACAACAAGAAATGGCCTAGCAAAAAAAACCAAAGAGGAGCACATACACAAAGCTTCTACACAATTTTCTTAAATCAAAAACCTAAAACAAAATAAAAGCGAAAAGTAAAATAAAACCAAAAAAACTCCTAAAATTAGAATTCTAAACACAAAAAACTCTACATAATCACAAAGAACATAAATATATTTTTTCCAATTTTTTCTATCTGCAAACGGTGCAGAAAAATTCAAATAGAAAATTAATTCTAAAAATCAAAGAAAATTCTAGATAGTTTTAAAAATTCCACAAAAATTGGCACAGACTCGAAAAATCATGAGGAATCCACCAAAAATATCAGGACAGCAAAATTCAAACCAAACAACACTGAGAAATTAAAACAGAAAGTATAACTACAGAAAAACCTACACTTATAATATTCTGGCAATTCCAGGTCTGCCCTGCACTCAATCTGAAACTATTAATTCTACTTTTTTAGCAGCAAATGATCAGTAAAAAAACAAAATTAAATGGACCAAAATAAAAATTAAAATAAAAACTCTAATTGAAAAAAATCCAAAACAAATGAAATCTAAACTAATCTAAACCAACAAAACCTAAATAAACACACAAAATCAAAGATCAAAAATACAAAATGAAAATGAAAATGACTCAAACAACTAAACTCCGACTCGAAGCAATCGAATTTCCAAAATCATCCCCAGCAACGACACCAAAAACTTATTGTAATTTCCGCAAGTATACGGTTTACTGCCGTAGCAGTTACGGGTGTCGTCCTGTGGGAAAGATTATGAAACTGGCTTACTCACAACTTAGATGGTTGGAACACAGTACCAATTGAAGCTAATAAAGGCAAATTATTGGGAAGCACTGGTGCATTACCTTCTCTTGTATGGAGTGCAAACGGTAGCAATGACAAACACCACATACATTTAGATTAAATGTGTCAAACTATAATAAGTGACAGTTTAGAAAATGAACAACGATTAGGAAAAGTAATAGCATATAAAGAAGGCCGGACTTGTAAAGGCTCGTAGCTCTGGACAGTAAAACGAGCGCACAGCTAGCCTTCTTAACCTTGATGATGGAACGATTGCTCCGCACCCAGTACCTCCATACCCAATGCTAAAAACACAGCTATCTAGAATAGGGAACACAAAGGAGGATAAGCCCCAAAAATAGGGCAAGAAATAATGCACAATTTCAATCTAGAAGCGAACCAAAAATCGATGCTAATACTTGAACTCTGTGTAGATTCAAACCAAAGGTACTCAGATTTAACTAAACTGAATCTTATTACACAAATTTGACAGGCTATAACCAAATTTGAATCTTCATAACATAAGGGAAAGGCGTAAAAAAAATAAAATAAAAACTGAAACTCCTCACAGCACCAATGAAGTTCAAGAAGCTTTTCTTTTAAACTACCCCTCTGCTCGCTTTCAACGGTAGCATTTTTTAGCCGAATAGCCCCCAACCCCCAATCAATTGCTTCAATTAACTCCTCCGTAATCGACTGATTGATGTTGGTGATGATGATGCAATTAAGCAAGGAGTAACGGCTGAGGGGAGGGAAACAAAGAAGCAAAGCACCGGTTGTGGCTGCCACGTGAAGAAGATGAAACAGCGCAGTGGGCTTTTGAGTGTCTGGGTTAAGGTTGATGACGAAGGAAGAAGCAAGGGGGAGAAGAAGGCAACATCACGTGACCTAGGTGTGTCAAATAAATGAAAGCAGGCTAGGTCGACCTTTGGATGGCCAAGTTGGGGGGGCATGCGTGTATGGGCCAAGCCCAATGTGAGGATGGGAAGAGGAGAGGGGAAAGGGAGGAGACAGCTAGGCCATTTGGGCCTTGGAAATTAAACCCAAGCCCGGTCTAAGAGAGGGGAAGGAATGGGAGAGAAAAGAGGAAGAGGGTGAGCCGAGCTACACTGCTTGGGCCACAATTCTAGGCCGTTTGATCCTTTTATCCTCATCTTCTTGATCCAATCTTTGATTCATCCAATGCATGTTGTGATGTAAACCCTTGATTTAAGTTCCTCTGTTTTCAAAGCAATTTGTTTATTCTTCAAAATCCTACAAAACAAACAAAAATCATATTAAATTCCTAAATTAATAATTTAGTTTGAGCAATTATTAGATAAAAAAAGGATATAAAATACCATAATTTCTAGTTTAATACTATAAGAGTTGTCCCAGGTGCCAGCAGTTGCATAGGATTAGTAGGAGAGACATGATGCCACTTAATCTCATCATTGTGGTGTAGATTTTCGATGTTTGGGGTATAGATTTTATAGGACCATTTTCATCTTCTTTTGAAAATGAGTACATTTTATTAGTTGTAGACCACGTTTCTAAGTAGGTAAAGGTCATCCCTATGAGGACTAATGATGCTAAGATGGTTGTGAAATTCCTTAGGGAGAATATATTTCCTAGATATGGCATGCCCCAGGCTATCATTAGTGATCAAGGTACTCACTTTACTAATAGATCTTTTGACACCTTGTTGAGTAGGCACTCCATAGTACATAGACTTGCTACCCCCATCATCCTTAGGCCAATGGTCAAGTTAAAGTGTCAAATAGGCATATTAAGCATATTCTTGAGAAGACTGTGAGTAGGAATAGAAGAGATTGAGCTGATAAGCTTGTAGATGCTCTTTGAGCTTATAAGATAGCTTTCAAAACCCCCTTAAGTATGTCACCCTATAGGGTTGTTTATGATAAGTCTTATCATCTCTCAGTTGACGTAAAGCATAGAGCTTGGTAGGCCATTAAGATGATTAACTTTGACTTAACTGTGGCAAGTGAGGAGAGGAGATGGTAACTGAATGAGTTAAAAGAGATAAGAGCTAAGGCATATGAGAGTGCTCATTCTTGCAAAGAGAATGCTAAGTTATTTCATGACAAACATATTCTTAGGAAAGAGTTTGCTTGATGAATGAAAGAGCTTATAGGATAGCTTTCAAAACCCCCTTAGATCCTGATGGACGGGTCCCTATATTGTTTCATATATTTTTTCCTATGGTGCAGTCAAAATTCAGGACCCTAAGAGTGGTGCCAAGTTTAAGCTGAAAGGTCAGAGGTTGAAACAGTTTCTAGAGTTGCCAAGCACAGAGGATGTAGAATCTGATACTCCACGAGCTGAGTCCTGATGAGTGATGTGCTACTGAGATAATTCGGGTGTACTTAGCACTTAACCTGGTTTGATTAAGATTTCTCTGCCTTCTTTCTCTTTCTCTTGTTTTTCTTTTATTTACTTTTTGTATATTTCGATGCATTTCCTTTTATTTCTCTTGTTTGTATATGTTTGTATATTTGAATATTATAGTCGTGTCCTTTTTTTGGAGTCTTGTTTTTCTTTTTGCATATTTGTTTTTATTTTTTGGTTGTTTTTATGTTTCCTTTCACATCCAATGAGGACATTGTCTATTAGGTTTAGAGGTGAGAAACTATGTTTCATAAAAAAATTTGAAAAAAATTGAGAAAAAAGGGAAAAATTCAAAACGATTTTTGTTTTATTTTGGGGAATATATGTGTCATTATCATTGATTGTGTTCCATTGTACCTAGCCATTAGGCTATGTATAGATATGCTGTGTATGATAGAACTTAGTCCAAAGTATGATGTTTGTGTCCAGTCATAACCTTCGACATTTTTCGAATGAAAGCTTGACTTTGGTAGATGCACCTGTGAGATTTTGCACTTTAAAGACTAATTCATCATTTTTAGTCTTGTTTCTTTCATATATGTCCCTTCTAAGATTACATCTCTAGAACTTGCTTTGATTCTCTTTAAAATCACATTTAGCATGTGCATTATGATAATATGATAGAGGCATTTATTTATTTTGTGAGCCACAATAGCCAAATTGCCACTTTGTTTTGAATGTTTACCTCGCTATCCCTTTGAGCTTTGATCGTTTTTTATGTGAACCCTTCATTTTAGCCCTTGGCCAAAACACATTTCTATTTCCTAAGCCAAGACTAGTATAGCAACACTTCATCATTTGCTGGGTAGCTTTTGGGTATTTTATGTGATTGTTGGTCGATCTGGGTTATATAAGGGGAGGTATCATTGTGGCCATTAGGAAATTGAGTTGTATTATTTTTATACATGCCATTCATTCGTGGTCTTAATGACAGAAAAAAGCAAGAAAAACGAAAAAAAAAAGAAAAATCCAAGGAAAAAGATTTTTAAAAAGTTGGAAAAAATATCTTAAAATTTTCAAAAAGTGAGTTGTGAATAAGAGTGATTAGCAGGAATGTTGTCATTATACATGCTCATTTCTAGTGGTTACTTTTGAAATTGGTGTTCTTAAATTGTCATAAACTTTGGGAGAGTGTATGATTATTATAGTTGTGGAAGTGTTGTTTGCTTATTATCTATTTAGCTTTAGCTCCTTATTTCCTAAATCTTCCTCTCCTAACCCTTAACTCTTAACCCTTAACCCTTAACCCCGTTACAACCCTTTATAAAGCCCTCTTGATTATAATCTTCCATATTGCATTTTAGTGATAGAGAATTGAGAATTCTAGCAAGCCTATGATAGTTTGTATGATTGGAAGACGAATTGAGTGAACCTTGTTAACATCTTAACACATGAGTGGAGTATTCCACATATCCCTAAAGTGAGTTTCTACCTGTTGAGCTTGTACATAATTCTTAAGTGGGATAAAAGATTATGTATAGATATCATAAGTGTGGATTAAGAATTTCTTGATATATACATTTTGTTTATATGTGATCTAATACTTAGGTTATTTGAGTAATATGGTTGATTGAAATGTGTATATATTTTTCCCCAATATCATATACATAAGTTTCTAAAAAATCCAAAAAGATTTTCGATTTTTTATTTTTTATTTCTTTTTAGATTTTGTGGGAATATCTTCTACAAACGCTTATGAAACCTTACTCATCAATTAGGGATAACCTAAGGGTTTAAACGACTTGTTGTACATGCTAAGTGCAACCATGATTCCTATGAAAGTGAGTTATGATTTGTTTTCTTTTTCTAGGATTTTTTGTTTTATTTTACTTGAGAACGAGCAAAATTTAGGTGTGAGGGTATTGTTCAACCTGAAATTATGATATTTTATACCCTTCTATTATCTAGTATTTGCTCAAAATAAATTATTAAACTAGGATTTTAAATAATGCTTTTATCTATTTTGTAGGAATTGAAAAAACTTCAAAAAATAAATAAGTTCTCTTAAACAAGTGCGAACTCTGGGTCAAGTCAAGCAAGGAAAAAGGAAGAGAAAAGAGATAGGCATAGCACTCTTGAACTCACTGCCTAAACGGCCCCCCGAAGCTCTTCTTTTCTTCTCCTCACGAGCTTCATCTCCTAACTCGAGTCCAGCCGAGCACAGCGCACACCCCCTCTCCCTCCTCCTCCTTGCTTGACTTGTTCAACTTGAAATTATGCCATTTTACGGCCTATTATTACCAAATAATTGCTTGAAATAAATTAGATAATTAGATTTTTGATATTTTTTATTTATTTTTGTAGAAATTATGGAGATTCGAATAAATTGGATATGAAGGTTGGAAGAAAGTGGTGTTGGAACAAAAGAAGAGAAAAAGAACAACGAAGAACAGGCCCAAATTCTCGAGCCTAGCCCAGGTGCCTTCTTTCCCCCTTTCCCATATTTCCTTTTCCTTTTCTTTCTCTGTTAGTGGCCCTGCTTAGATGCATGACCCAATTCTTCCTCCCTTCTCCTCAGTGCCTATCCCCTCCAATGCTCCTTCTCTCTTACTCACGAACCGGCCTAGGGGGCCTGCTAAGACCTAACCTTCTCCTTCATCCCTCTTCTCTCTCTCTCTCCCTTTTTCTCTCTATCTCAGGCATGCTCCTAGCTCTTCCTTGTGGGCATATCTTCTTCTGACACCTGGACCATTCTTTACCAAACCCAACCTTTTCAATTCCATTTCACTTAAGATGTCACACACTGTGTACATGATACTAAGAGCCTTCTTCCCCGTTTTTAATTTTCTTTGT
>NCQV01059002.1:0-10146 GCA_002740545.1 Lophocereus schottii | reverse complement strand
GGAAATTACTCTAGACATAAGATCATCATAATGTGCTGATTGGATGAGATCTATTCTCAACCCTAGTGAAACAATCGCTCATGCTAAGCTTTTACTCCGGGGATGGCAAGTAACTTTTGGACCCTCACCCCCGTCAGGGTCTCTGGTGCTTTCCACTACTAAGATTACTCCCTAAGTTAGGGATTCCCCTGTTCAAGCAGGTTCACTTCCATTTTATTACCCATATGCATAATATCTTAGCTAATTTAAAGCGCATGGCCATAACGGCAAATAAGTTTGCTGCCTTTCACAATGAAATCCTTTTTCATACAATGCACTCTCTTTTTGGTTAAATTCCATAGGGATTCCCCCGTTTAAGCAAGTTCACTCCCAAAATCGTATTCGTACAGTTAAAATAGGCCATCGATTGCTAACAGTTATGGTTATTGTTAGTTACAACCATGAAAACTTTCTTTGTCAAACTCATCCTCACTCGTATGGTGAAACTTGATGATATAAAAGGGAAGGGAGTTTGCACATGACACATTCAAACACTTCATAATCAATTCAGTAGAATAAGCCACACATGGCCTCGCAATCCACACGATTGCAGTTAAGCACAACCCAAGCTCTCTCCTCACGCAACACCGACCACAAAGAACCACAAAATTCTCGTCAGTTCATCCTCAAGCCATCCGACTACCAACTCAGTTTTGAATTCCATAACCATGGCATATTATCATGAAAGCTTATAAAGAAATGTTCAATAGCGCTTATGCACTTACCTGAGCAAGCAGCACCATCCAGCGGTCCACTACATCAAGTATATATAAACATATACATACATTTTCTTAGCTTAAGTAAAGTACATGATGAACTGAAATGAACTAACAAGGTATGAAGCTAGCTTACATTCATAATTCACATTTAGGAAATAAGCATGCCATACTGATGTCATTTTCAAAGCATAATTTCACTAACTTAACAAGCTTCGATTCAAACATGCTTATGTCGTTTCAGAAGCTACTTTTAAACATGATTTGGCTAACTTAGCTACCATCGATTCAAACGTGCCTAGGTTGTTTCAGAAGTTACTTTTGAACATGATTTAGCTGACTTAACATGCATCAATTCAATGCATTCTTAGTTCTTTTCAAAGTTACCTTCAAGCACGAATTAGCTGACCTAACAAGCATCAATTCAAAGCAATAGAAATGCCCAGTTCGTGTCATTTTTAAAGCATAGTTTAGTCACGTTAGGCTTACCTATCTGTTTTAACTAACCGAGGTTATTAGTTCGTTTCAAGGGCTACTATTAAACATGAGTTAACTTACTTAACATGCATTGATTTAAAGTGTGTTTAGGTCGTTTCAAGGCCACTTTTAAACACGAACTAACCCAATTAGCATGCTTTGAATATAGGCATTTTTAGCTCATTTTGAAGTCATTTTCAAGCATGAATTAATTAACATAACGGGCATCGATTCGAAGCCATTTTCAAGCGTTAATTAACTAAACTAACCTATATTAATTTGAAGCATTATTAGGTTATTTCGGAGTTACTTTCAGGCGTGAATTAGCTAAACTAACATGCATCAACTTAGGGCAACCGTAGGCATGAAAATCAGTTTAGTAGTAGCAGTTTCTAACAGCAAGTAAACATGCACAACCTATGCTAATCTCAGTCAAAATGAAACATGTAAAATCAATCATCATGTTCTCATTTAATCTAACTGATCTTAAACAAGCATGCAATATCATTTAAGGGCTAAAATCTTTTCCAATTTACTAATACTTAGGAGGTGAGAAACACCCACCTCAATTCCAAGCTAAAGGTTCATTTGAGGGCTGCTAGGCTTGGCTTTAAGTGCTGGAAAGACTTGATTCCCTAACCCTTGCTCATTGACACATGAACAAACCCAATCCGTGCTTGACCCACGCAAAAACAGACCCAATTCGGCCCAAACCCAGACCTGGGTTTCTGCCCCTTTCATTACTATTGCCGTTAGATTTGGGCTCAAATTTATAGTGCTTTGATAGTGTTTAAAGACTGACATGCATAGCTGAGCTTTTGCCCTCATTTGACGCAATAACTCGCCGCCCAAATCAACCAAAAACATGGTAAAGACCTTTGAATTTCTACCCAGATTCGCACCAAAGGTTTGTTTGTTGGCGGGGAAGGTTGAATGAGGGGAAATTTCGAGTTGGGTTAAGGAGAAATTGAGGTTTCTCGGAGCTCCCATGGCCGCCTGTGTAGAGCAAAGAAGAGGAAGAGGATGAAGAGCAGAGAGAGGGAGAATGGGGCTCGAGGCGTTCGCAATTGCAGGAGGAAGAAAAGGCGGTGTCTTGTGCGATTTTACAAAAATGCCCCTCCTCTCTCTTTTTTTTTTTTTTTTTTTTTTTTTTGGTTTGGTCTCCAGCTTGCTCAAATTGATACCACTAGTCTAACCTCAAACTTTATATTCTAAATCTAAATCGATAATACAATCCTTCATCGATTACTTGTTTCCAAATATATTTATGTTCGATTTAATAAACATCGAAGTACTTCTAAAGTTGACAACCTAATCATAATCGAGTTCCTATTCGATGTAGTACTCATTAATAACCAATATTAATGTTTACTAAAAATCATCGTAACATTTTCGAACTAAAAATAATAATAATAGCGACAAAAGTATTTTTTTATTAAAATTAGTACTCACATAAGCACATCAATAATAATTTAACTTGTATAGTTAGTAAAATACAATTTTATAATGTAAAAAGGCCATGCACTCAGCTTGACGGAAAATAAAGAATGTGAGTGTTACATTATTCCCCCCTCAAAAGAATTTAGCCCTCGAAATTCCAAACTATGTTCGGTCGTACCTAAAATGTGCACACACATGAAACAATCTGCACAACTCGCACTATAATCTAAAATCTTGTTCTATAATTAGTTGAAAACCGGAAAAAGGCTTATGATATGCAGTCTCCTCCTCGCCAATCCTCTTCAAACGTCTACTCACTCTATTTAGACGGCGAGGGCAAATTGCATTGAAGAGGGGCCAATGAGTTGGTATGGACAACCATATTGAGCTTGCTTTAAGCATGAACATAGGCTTTCGGTTATCTAGACTTAGTTCACATAGCAAGCAACAACTCTATGCATATGCACCTATAAGTGGGCATCTAAAGGTATGACAATCGGGACAATGACATCTCAAAGTCATATGCTGGTAGTCTCATTCTAAAACATGAATTCAAGTCACTTTTGAGATCATAACGATTAACTTAGACATTCCTATAACGCATTAGTATAATAAGAACATCACATAGCACCACGTAGAATCACTCAAGCATAATAGCATCACATAGTATCAGCAATTTAGCATTCTCAAGTCTAGGAATCGGAGGTAACATGAAACCATCTAATATGCATATAGTAAGCAATTTACAAAAGGAAAGCATATAAAACTGATATTCCTATGTTTATACATCAATCACAACTAACCTTTAGGCCTTACATTTAGGGTAGATTGCACAAGACATGTCAAGGTCGTATGAAGACGGGGTTATTTTAATCAGGTTCATTCAAAAACATGAAGATATCAGGTCAATCTAAGGTTAAATCATTTACTAGAAAGTTACTATGTTACACAAAGATAGTAGAGACATCAAATTACGCCATATTGGCAATGAAGGGACCTGAGGTAGCATTCGAATTCACATTGACATCACGTAGGGTTTACAACAGAGTACAAAGGATTAAGAACTATGAGTTGCATGAACTGGCATAACATGTTGATAAGAACAACTTGGGAAGAAGGTGCTAATGTAAGAATGTAAGCCGATGGTTTTGACAGTGATGAGGGTTTCTTTAAAGTCCCCACTTTCTGACGGATTATCCCTTAAGTCATTGGTTTGTGCAAGTGAATGGATATGCTCCTAGACAAATCCCGGGGCCTGTAGCTTATGGGCCTACATGCATCCGCTGCGCTACTCTGATTAAACATATAAGGGCAAGAATATGTGAATGCAGGTTTCTAGGGTCGTCTCATCGTGCTTCAAATATAGGCATATATAGTTACTCAGCTATAAAATGGAATCATAGGATACACAGAATGCAAACAATGAGTCAGAGGTCATGTTATACTATAAATTGCAAAACTTAAATCATCTGGATAACCAAGTCACATACTAAACCAACTTAAGTCAAGCAAATACAAAAGAAGTGCAACAATTCATTCGCAAAACACATAGCTGATCATCAGTAAAGAACTTAAACATCCATGTAAGCTTCTATGGTTTTAGGCTGTATATAATGCTATGACTATGCTTTAAAGCGTTCAGGCTCCTAGTAGTGCCCCATGAAAAGACAACTGGGCGAGTATACATGAATGCAACCCTCATTTAAAACTTAAGGTCAAGGTTATGCCTCAAGGTTTGCCCAACTGTTTGGAGTTAGCCATTGATCAACCAAAAGGTGTATAAACAACGACATTATTGGTTCTACGGATATACATTGGGGTTTGTAGCACATTTGTCTCAAAAGGAAATTATGGAGGTCTGAGGAACTCTTGGTACAGATGGAAAGGTTCTACCTTCTACTATTGGCATTCTGACTTTTACACTTAGTGTTAATACTTAAGAAGATATAAAAAGGTATAGATTATTGGCCTAAAAGATAACAAGGAGATGCATGTGTTACAACAATTCCAAAATCGGTCAGGTTCTCCCTTATATCTCCATTTTAGGTGTATTGGGGTTGATATAGCTAGGACACTATCGATCCTTTTTCAAGAATAGCGTTTCATGCTGCGATGAGTGTAATGCTTAGTCGATTCCTGAGTGACTATGATTTCATATTGGAAAACAAGGAAGACTCCTTACGTGAATGAGAATTCGGGTTAGGACCTTATCTAAGCATTAATGGCACATATACGAAGGCTAAGAATAACACTTACGTAACAATCAACTAGCCTCTATCACAATCACCCATATTGACATGCATGTGTATGAAGTTCTTACATAGTTCCTTTAGTAAAGGAGAAATTACGTAAAAATGGGCATCATTTAAAAGGACTTTTAGTTAAGAAAATAATCTTTAATTACTTACTAACAACTTGTCATGAACACATCAAACAACGAATGCACATGAATATATAGGTATTCGAAACATCAATGTAAGATAAATGCAAGTCCTTAGACACAACCATAAGGCCTAACTAGATAATTAGAAAGGTTTTAAATGCGAAAGAAATACCTTAACTCACTATTTAGGAAGGGTCTTAACCTTTAGAGCCTCTATGTTTTAAATGGAGGATAGTTTAACTGCTTCTAGCTCTTTCCCTACCGACCATTTGGTGCATCTGCTCACTCTATTATCAAGCCCGTGGAGCAAATCGCACTTAACGGGCAAGAATGAGCTTAGAGTTAAACATTCTCAGTTGTTTGAGTTCAAACCAAGTGCACTTGAAACTTTTGACTTAAATCGCCAAGGTAAATAAGCGAGACAACTTTGATTGAGCTAACACTTAACTTATTCATGAGAATACAAGTTATTCGGCTTATGCCCTTAGCAATTCGTTCATTCACCCGATTAGTGAGCTCACTAAAGCCGCAACATTCACATAAAACTCACATTATCGTGAATGCATCCCTAGATAACTAAATAAAATGCAAGACTCAGGTCGCGGCCTGTGGTCATAGGACCCTGCTCTGATACCATCAATGTAACGCCCCTAGCCCCTAGGGCCAGGAACATTATATTTTTCTAACTTCTTACTTAAATTCTGGGGTGAAACGGACAGCATTTCTCCTAAAAACTGACTATTTCCAGGCTAAAAGCCTTACAATAAATGCCTGCAATCAAGGGAAGCATAAAACATTCTAAAATAAGCTCAACGGCTACACGCCGGAGTTCATAAATCAACGACCAACGCGCTCGGAGTACATCAAATAGTATAGTTCATTAACACAGGCAAAATGAAAGATACAGCTCAACGGTTCACACAACCATATTAGTAAGGTTTACATCTCCAAATGTAACTGATTTCAGTTAAAAGGACAACTTGACAAATTAGATGGTCGGCTCACATAGCCATATAGAGCGATTTCTAAACCAAATGCACTATATAAACTAGAATACTTGTTTACAAATGTTTATAATTCTAGGAATACATTACATGACTTCATTAAACATATAAGACCCTCTTTCAAATGGGTACACATGACATCTTACAACCAAGGATAACTCTATCTTGGCATAAGCGACTTGGCTTCTACTTGTCATAATGCAAACTTAGGGAGAATGAGGAAAGAGCAATGGGATGAGCAACCACACGCTCAGTGAGTATTCCTCGACTCCTTAAAACCAAAACCGTTGTAGGTAGTAAAATTATTAATAGTCACATATCACGTATTCTTACGTTACTACCATATTAGGCAGTCGTAGTTCCTAAGGAAGGATCACTATCCATAAATCTCATTCTAACCACTCAAACCCATTTCTAGGTTCTTGAATGAGTAAATTCCTTTACTAACACGCAGTTAAACACATAAATAAGCAATGAGGCTACGCACAGAACTTCCTTTCATAGATTATGTGATATAATTTGTGATTTATGCTTTATCTATCTAACTCACTCATACAAGATGCTTAAACACATGAAGTAGAGATTATGCAAGGAGCTTTCTTTAGCTAAACATGCGTATTCAAACTCATATGCTTAATGCATTACAAGGATATGGCCATGCTGTACTTGAAATTTCATTCACACTACACTGAGAATCTTAATCACATGATATGCACAAAAATCCTTCTTTCTTTTTTTGAAAACAATTTACTTAGCCTCTTTAAGCTTATAAAAACTCTTTTCTTAGCCTCTTTAGGCTCATAAAGCTCTTTCCTTAGTCTCTTTGAGGCTTATATTCTTAAAAGAATCTCTTGGATATTGGTCCTATAATGAGCCTTAAAAACTTTCTTTCTGAAATACTTAAAAGATCAAATGGCAACTGCTTTTCTTACTTATTAGGAAATTACTCTGCACATAAGATCATCATAATGTGCTGATTAGGTGAGATCTATTATCTACCCCTAACGAGACTATCGCTCATACTAAGCTCTTACTCCCGGGATAGTAACTAACTTTTGGACATTAACCCTCGTCAGGGTCTCTAGGGCTTCCCACTACTAGAATTACTCCCTTGGCTAGGGATTCCCCTGTTCAAGCAGGTTCACTCCCATCTTATTGTCCCTATACACAATATCTTAGCCAACTTAAAGAGTATGGCCATAATTGCTAATAAGCTTGCTGCCTCTCACAGCGAAATCCTTTTTTATACAACGCACTCTCTTTTTATTTAAATTCTTAAGGGATTCCCCCGTTCAAGCGAGTTCACTCCCAAAACTGCATTCTTATAGTTAAAATAGGCCATTGATTACTAATAGTTATGGCTACTATTAGTTACAACCATGAAAACTTTCTTTTTCAAACTCACCCTCACTCGCACGGTGAAACTTAATGACATAAAAGCGAAGGGAGTTTGCACGTAACACATTCAAACACTTTATAATCAACTCAGCAGATTAGGCCATACATAGCCTCGCAATCCATATGATTGTAGTTAACACAACGTAGTCTCCATCCTCACGCAACACCAACCATAAAGAATGTCAAATTTCTCATCAGTTCATGCTAAAGCCATCCGACTACCAACTCGGTTTTCAATTCCATAACCATGGCATATTATCATGAAAGCTTACAAAGAAATGTGCAATAGGGCTTATGTACTTACCTGAGCAAGCAGCACTATCTGGCACTGCACCACATCAAGCATATCTAAACATATACATACATTTTCTTAACTTAAGTACAGTACGCGAAGAACTGAAATGAACTAACAAGGCATGAAGCTAGCTTACATTCATAATTCACATTTAGGAAATAAGAATGCCATACTCATGCCATTTTCAAAGCATAATTTCAATAACTTAACAAGCGTTGATTCAAACATGCTTATATCATTTCAGAAGCAACTTTTAAACATGATTTAGCTAACTTAGCTAGCACCGACTCAAATGTGCTTAGCCCGTTTCAGAAGTTACTTCTAAACATGATTTAGCTAACTTAACAGGCATCGATTCAAGGCATTCTTAGTTCATTTCGAAGTTACTTTCAAGCACGAATTAACTAACTTAACAAGCATCGATTCAAATTGATAGACATGCCCAATTCGTGTCATTTTTAAAGCATAGTTTAGTCGCGTTAGGCTTACCTATCTATTTTAACTAACCAAGGTTATTAGTTAATTTGAAGGAATACCATTAAACATGAGTTAACCCACTTAACATGCATTGATTTGAAGCGTGCTTAGGTCATTTCAAGGGCACTTTTAAACACGAACTACCCAATTAGCACGCATTGAATATAGGCATTCTTAGTTCATTTCGAAGTCGTTTTCAGGCATGAATTAATTAACATAACGGGCATCAATTCAAAGCCATTTTCAAGCGTTAATTAACTAAACTAACCTACATCGACTCGAAGCATTATTAGGTTATTTCGAAGTTACTTTCAGGTATGAATTAATAAACTAACATGCGTCGATTTGGGGCAGTCGTAGGCATGAAAATTAGTTCAGTACTAGCAGTTTCTGACAGCAACTAAATATGCACAACCTATGCTAATTTCAGTCGACATGAAACACATAAAATCAATCATCGTGCTCTCCATTAATCTAACTGATCTTAAACTAGCATGAAATATCATTTAAGGGCTAAAATCTTTTTGAATTTACTAATACTTAGGAGGCGAGAAACACCCACCTCGATTCTAAGCTAGAGGTTCGTTCGACGGCTGCTGGGCTTGGCTTTGAGTGCTAGAAAGACTCGATCCCCTGACCCTTGCTTACTGATGCATGAACAAACCCAATCCGTGCTTGATCTATGCAGAAATAGACCCATTTGACCCAAACCCAGTCTTGGGTTTCTGCCCCTTTCACTAATGTTGCAGTTGCTGCTATTATTGCTCCTGATTTGGGCTCTAATTTATAATGATTTGATGGTGATTAAGGGTTAACAAGCATAGCTGAGCTTTAGTCCTTATTTGACACAACAACCCAGTGCCTAAATCAACCAAAAATGTGGCAAAGACCTTCAAATTTCTACACAGATTCGCACCAAAGGTTCGTTTGTTGGCGGGAAGGTTGAATGAGGGGGAATTTTGAGTTGGGTTGAGGAGAAATCGAGGTTTCTCTTAGCTCCCATGGCCGCTTGTGTGGAGCAAAGAAGAGGAAGAGGATGAAGAGCAGAGAGAGGGAGAATGGGGCTTGGGGGATTCGCGGCTGGAGGAGGAAGAAAAGGGGGTCTCGCGTGATTTTACAAAAATGCCCGTCCTCTCTCTCACTTTTTTTTTTTTTTTTGGGTTTGGTCTCAAGCTTGTTCAAATTGATGCCACTAGTCTAACTTCGAACTTTATATTTTAACCTAAATCGATAATACAATCTTTCATCGATTACTCGTTCCCAAATATACCTAGGTTCAATTTAATAAACATCGAACTACTTCAAAAGTTGACAACCTAATCATAATCGGGTTCCTATTCGATTTAGTACTCGTTAATAACCAATATTAAAGTTTACTAAAAATCATCGCAACATTTTCGAACTAATGATAATAATATTAATAGTGACAAAAATACTTTTTAATAAAATTATTACTCATATAAGCACATCAATAATAATTTAACTCACATAGTTACTAAAATACGATTTTATAATGTAAAAAGGAAATACACTCAGCTCAACCAAAAATAAGGAATGCGGTTGTTACATTCTTCCCCCTTAAAAGAATTTCATCCCCGAAATTCCAAACTATGTGCAGTCGTAACTAAAATGTGCACACACATGACACAATCTACACAACTCGCACTATAATCTAAAATCTTGTTCTATAATTAGTTGAAAATCGGAAAAAGACTTATGGTATCTAGTCTCCTCCTCGTCAATCCTCTTGGAATGTCTACTCACTCTATTTAGGCACCGAGGGCAAATCGCATTGAAGAGGGGCAAATGAGTTGGCATGGAAAATCATACTGAGCTTGCTTTAAGCATGAACATGGACTTTCAATTATCTAGACTCAGTTCGCATGGCAAGCAACAACTCTATGCATATGCACCTAT